>CAUYUJ010018000.1:145000-167500 GCA_963575745.1 Prorocentrum cordatum
CGAGCCCTGCTCCGAGCACTTCATATCGCCCGTCGAGCCCAGCTCCGAGCACCTCATATCCGACGCCGAGCTGTGCTCCGCGTCCCTGGCCTCCGCCGTCGAGCCCAACTCCGAGCACGCCATCCTCGCCGTGAACGTTGCCCGTCCCGAGTTCTGCCGCCAGCATCTCCGCCAACCACGTATTGGCACCGCAGCCGCCCTGGACATTGGACAGCTGTACAACAGCCGCTCATTGGACCTGCCCTACCATCCGCTACAATGTCGTCAAGCAGTGATGAGAGATCGACGTCCCGCAGCGCTCCGACACGCAGAAGGAAAGAACGTCGCCGTGGACGCCAAGACAAATATCGAGATGACAAATGTTCCCGTGCCTCAGCTGCCAAGGTTACACTCGACGTCATGGGAGAAGCTGGCGCCGCATCGCAACTCGTACGTGCGTCAGGGAGAGCCTCGGCGCCACCTTCACGTCCTGGCCGCTCGTCTGCGCGCCCGTCTACTCCGCCAAAGTTTGCGATGGATGCCGACGACCTTCTACACCGCGGTGATGTCGCTTGCCACGCAGCGGCTGCCCCCGTTCAAGCTCGCGATGGACAAGGGAATGCTCCGCCCTCCCAACCTCTTGCAGTCGAGGCAGCTCCAGCCGCTGGAGGACACCTACATGCAGACCCACTGGCAGGAGATCGCGACCCTTGGCGTGGCCAACACACCGCTGGACGCTCGTCCGCCGTCGGAACCGCCGCCGTCCCTCATGGTTGGGACATGCCAGCCTCAGTCGAAGCTGCTGGAGGCACTGCCACGCCTGGATCGATCCCAAGCATCCCAGGCTTGCCTCCTGATGTCGAAGCTGCTCTTCAACAAGTCATGCAGACTCAAGTCGAACACGCTGCCGCCACCTTCCAAGCCCAGGCCAACGCTCTTCTCAATGAATCACGTGAAAGCTTTCGCCAAATTCTCGCACAACAAGTCATTGCTACCGAACGCCGAGTGGATGTTCTACATGATGCCGTCGCACGCACCCGCCGTGAACAAGACCGTCAAGCCGATGAGCAGAAAAAGATGTGGCAGCAGATCGACCAGATGCGTGACACGCTCGCGCTCGCTGAAGCTCAGGCGCCCATCACGGACCTCACCAAGCTTGCGGACTGGGACCGCGCCCCCGACCCGACCATCTTCTCCATCGGCTGCCAGCGCCTCATCGCGCCCGACATTCTGCTTAACGACCTGCAGGAGTGGATCGCCTCCGCCAACGTTGACCGCAACGCCGTGGAGTTGCTGGGGGGCGAGCCGTCCAGACGCTTCCTTCTTCAAGTCAAAGGAGATCGTGCAGCCGCAATCCCGCGAGCTCTCGCTCTTTCACGCGCCCTACGAGATCCCGCTGGCAGGTGGAAGCGCTTTGTTTCCACCGACACGACAGGTGCCCGAGTGGATATCGACCTCAATCCCGACAAGTCTCCCAAGCAGATCCGCACCGAGATCCAGTGCAAGAAGCTCCTGCAACTGCTCCAGCATCGTTACCCCGACAAGCCATGGAGAGCCATCCGCGCCAAGGGCGAGATCCATTGCAACGCCATGCCTGTTGTGCGCCTCGACGTCAAGGGCCAGGCCGACCCCGCCATCCTCGAGTGGAACGAGCACGCGTTCGAAGGCCATCACTTCAACGAAGTGGATCGCGGCGGCGTCCTCACTGCGTTCCAGGCGCTCTTCGCGGACACTGCGTCAGCAACGTGGCGGGTTTAACCATCCCTGGTCGCGTTGGCGACCGAACGAAGACCCCGTCCCCAGCACCTTCATTACTTGGAATGCCAGAGCCCTCATGTGTCACTAGCGCCAGCGCCGCCGACGCAAACAGGCTGCCCTGCTGAAGTACATGCGCCGCCGATGCGTCATCCTCATCCAGGAGGTTCATGGCTCTGAGGCCCTGCTCCGCACGTGGGTGGACACGCAGCCGTGCCCGTGCAAGCTCTTCTTCTCCGAGTTCGTCGGCGACGATGACGCCGAGGCCCGCCCTGGCACTGGTGGCGTTGCTACGCTTGTGCCCTGGCTCACACCAATGCAGCTCGAGCAGCTTGCTCCGCACCAACTGCCTACCTTCGTCCACGAGGAGGTCGTCCAGGGCCGCATCCAGACTGTCTCCATCACCAATGCCGTCACGAACAACTCCATCGTCATCATGAATGTCCATAACCATGAGATCGATGCTCGCGGCCGCGCCCGAGTGCAACGTGCTTGGCATCAGCATCGCACCTGGGCCGAGGTCGACTACCAGCACCGCGCCTTCATCGCCATGGGTGACTTCAACACTGCCAGCCGCCCACCGAACAGCTTCCTGCAGCCCCAGCCTCAGCACGCGCGCCTTGCGCTGGACAACAGCGCCCGTCAGCAGCAGCCTTTCTGGAAAGCGCTCTTCGATTCCATGCTCGAAATTGAACCCGACTTACCGACCCGCTTCAACAAGTCAGACTTCTCCGCCTCAGCGATCGACCGCGTTTTCATCAGCTTGCCGTCCCATGCCATGCTCGAGCTCACATCGCAGATCAACATTGTACACGACCCCGCCATCTTGTCCGACTCCTTCCTCAGCGACCACGCGATCATCTCCTACACCATTGGCATCAAGCCGCGCGCGCCGACGAACGATCAGGCTATCCCCCCCGCGATCTTCCGCGACCCGAGCTACGCCAAGTACCTGGACCAACTGATCGCCCACGCCAAGACCCAGCACGTTCCCATCCAGAACCGCTGGCGCACGCACAAGCGCCTCATGGTCGAAGCCGCGAGGCTCGTCCGCGACGACTGGGTCAGCTCCATCGGGGACGGCAACAAATCCAACCATGCCGACGGACGGGTCCTCACGGCGCGCTCGATCTCGCGCTCGGTCTGGCGCCAGGATGTTGCTCTCGCTCGCCGCCTACAGTCCACCACCGAGCTTGGCGCCAAGTACCTCTCGATCACCGACGGCCTCATCACGATCATCAACCAGCCCGAGTTCGCTGACATGTCAGCCTCGCTCCACCGCGACTTCGAGGCTCGGCAACGCTCTCTGGCGCAAAGAGCGGCCCAGCGCCCCCCTGGTGCGGTAGGAGCCCTCGAGCCCGAGAAACTCCGCCGAATCTTGCGCGCCTCGCAGAGGCGGGCTCTCCTGTGGGCCCCCTGGAAGCGTCGTCTGGTCCTCCAGGGCATCAAAATCTCGGGCCCAGATGGCCCCCCTGGGGTCGCCAGAGAGAGCTGCGATATGGCTGACGCCCTTCGCACCTACTGGAAGCCCGTCTTCGCGCACAAGCTCGTCGACTCCGTCAAGGTCAAGCAGTGCATCGCCGAGCACATGCCGCTGGGGGCCACCATCGACGTGGGCGCGCCGACCAAGATGCATATCCGCGCCTTCCTGGCTCGCACCTCTCCGTCGGCCCCTGGTCCTGATTGCCTTCCTTATCGCGCCTGGCTCGCACGCGACTCGTCGCTGGACCTGCTCGAGGACCTCTCGTTCCATCTCTGCTCGAACGCCAATTTCATCCACGACCTGAACGACTCTGACTTCGCCTTCCTGCCGAAAGGGGACAACCTTGTCGGCGAGTTGCAAACCGACAGGGCGCCCGAGGACACGCGCCCGCTCTCGCTCAAGAACACTGATATCAAGGCCATCGCTGGCGCCGCCAACTTTCTCCTCAAACCCGCTGTGGCAGAGCGGACTCACAAGGCACAACAGGGTTTCGTAGTCGGCCGCAACTTCACCAAGCACATTGTCATTCTTGACGCCGAGATGCGTCGCGCTGGGATACGTCCTGATGCTGCTGATCGCCATCCTGTCTTCACCAGCTTCGACTTCGCGGCGGCGTTCCCGTCTTTGGGTCGGGTCTGGCTCTTCGCGGCTCTCGAGCGCTTCGGGGTTCCCATCGGCCTCATGAGCCTCTTCCGCAACATGTACCACGCTCCGAACAGCTTCCTAAAGGTCGACGGGATCCGCCACTTCATGTTCGCCATCGAGTCGGGCGTCGCTCAGGGCTGTCCCGCCAGTGGCTCTGCTTGGGCCATCGCGATGGACCCGCTCGTCCGCCACCTCGCCTCCTTCATCGAGCACCCCGACGGCACGCCCGACTTCGACAAAGGCTACCTCGGGGTCTGCGCGGACGACACCGGCCTGCTCACATTCTCGTTCGACACGCTGCGCAAGGCATCTGAGCCTTTTTCTGCCGCCGAGGAGCTCGCCCTTCTCGCTCTCAAACCACGCAAGTGTGTAATAGTGCCCCTGTGGGCGCCTGTCTCTCCTGCCACCACAGCCCAAACGAAAGCGCTCCTGGCCGACCTTTGCCCTTCCTGGGGTGGCTTCACGATTTCGGGGCGAGCCAAGTACCTCGGGACATTCCTTGGACCGTCCTCCTCCCTTGCCCTTCAATGGCTCGCCCCAGGGCAAAAGTGGTGGCAGCGCAGTAATTTGCTAAATCTTGTCCAGTCTGGCAGCGACGCCACTGTCCGCCTATATAACACTTCTGTCCTGTCCACGCTCAGCTACGTTGCTCAGTTCTTCCCGCTCGACTCCAAGATTGCTCGCCGTGAACTGTATGTCTTCCACAAAATGCTCAGTATGCCGCCCAACTCTTTTCGTAGGGTAGATCTCATTTCGATGGCGGAATGGAGCCCGCCACCTGTCCTTCGTTCAGCCCAAGTCACATGTGTTGCGGCGGCCATTCGTACAGCCACTTTCACACTCAGTGGAGAATGGGAACCGTTCCTCCACCGCCTGCGAGACACCGCCTGGGAGGAGAGCACGATCCAATCCTTCCCTCGGTGGGAAGCTGGGCGCTGGCCCCCCCCCTTCTGGGAAGAGGCCTCGTCCATCGTGCAATTCTACCATGCCCTGTCTAGCGGGCAGCGTGTCTCGCCATTTACCGCAGCAGCCGCGGCCCTGGCGAACCGCGCCGCACGAGCTGAAATTCGAGAGGCACCCGACGCCGACCCGTCGCGTCGCCCGAAGGTACAGAGGGCGGTCGCACTCGCGCTGCAGCGTGCCTTTTTCTCTTCGCCGTTCACAGTCACCCTCGCGAAGCGCCTTGCAGCGCGGGGCCTTCAGAATTCGCCGCCGCCCCCTGAGCTCGCCACCCGCTGGACTACTCTCGCGAAAGCGCTTGGAGAGGTCCGCCCCAGCTGGCGCTGGGCGGTTTTCAAAACGCTCAGTGGCGGGTGGACTACCACACACCGCATGCATGTACTAGCTCAGCGCTCGTGTGTATTCGGCTGCCCGAACGCACCCGATTCTTTTCCCCACTACCTCTCCTGCTCCGTCCTCCTGAGCCTCCTCTGGTCCCCCGACCCCGCTCCGCTCCTTAGCACATATGCATCGTGGGGCTTAGGCCCTGCAGCAGCGTACCCGTCCGAACCTGCCAGCGACCTCTCGTTGCGGCAGACGATTCGCAGGGTTGTGCTTGCTTTCCACATGTACAACAAAATGAAGCAACACGCAGCGCCGTCGCCAGCAAATATTGCTGCAGCGATGGCCGCAGCGAAATCACTCCTGTGGCGTTGAGCCGCTGTCTGCCGTCTCACGCCTTGCCTCACTATCTAGGCAGGCTTGCGCGTGGGCTGGGCTGACAGACGTGGCCGCCTCAAGGTACGTTCGCTCCTCCTCCTTGGGCCCTGGGAGCGACAGGGCCGTTTTTTGTTACCGGTTCCGTTTTGCCGGTTTTCCTGCTGGTTTCGGCGCCGTGCTTTGTTGGTTCACCAGTTCCGTCGCCGTTTTTTTTTTTTTTTTTTTTTTTTTTTTTTTTTTGTTGTTCTTGCCGCTTCCAGTTCTGGTTCCAATTCTGGAGCTCTTTTTGTTGCTGTTTCCGGTTGCCTTTTTTTGACCGTGTCCATCTTGAGGAGACACGTTCGGAAACGGTGAAAATAGCCTCAACCTTTCTTTCCAGGGCCTAGTAAGATCCACCGGGCCAGTGTTCCCCCCCCAGCCAGCCCCCCCCCCCTCCCCACACCAGGTTCCCTGTACTGCTTCGCGCTGATGATGCCCGACACCTACGAGGAGGCGCTGCTTCTGTGGCAGGTTCGCCGTGGAGACGCTCTCACCTCTGGGCGTCTTAGGCCCCCCGAGGGCGTCCGGAACCTCCAGGGACTCCCGGCGACCTTCGGTCGAGTCCTGAGGTGTCTCGCACCTTTCAGTCATGAGGTGTGTCTCTTGGGCGTGGGGACTGCCAAAAGTCAGGAGGGAAAGCACAAAACGCAAAAAAAATGATGGGGATCAGAAGTTCAAGTCCTGCGATTTGTGCAGATTTGACTGTATCCCCCTGAGCCCCTTGAAAAGCGGCCCAGGGGTCCCAGCGAGGGCCTTGTGGTTCAGCATCCGCCCCCATGCAGGGGCCAGTGGCCCCGAGGCGCCTCGCAGTTTGTAGCCCCCCTGCTTTCTTCTGTCCGGGCGCCAGGGCCCGCCGGCGCGATTGCGGAGGAGATGGGAAGCCGCCCATCCCCTGAGGATCCACGCAGAAGAATTGTCCTGGGGAGTTTCGTGCCCTGCCAGCACCGTCAAGGGCGACCCAGGGCGAGCAGCTGGTCCCACGGGAAGGCTGCAACTCAGGATCCGCTTCCCTCCGGACGGATTCCGGACACCCTTCGTTCATGCCAGCAGTCGGGTGGTGCAATTTTGGAGGGCCGTGCCTGTCGTGCAGATCCGTAGTTCGCCTGATACCCGAAGCGGGCTCGATGCGGGCTCGGCGCGAGCGGCGACTCGGCGGGACAGGCAGGGCCCGCCCCAAGGTGCAACACACCCACGCTCGGGATTTGCAGTTCACCTCCCCCCGTCTGGAGACTTGTTCCGCCGAGGACCTCGCGGGGCCGCGGTCCTCCGGGGGCGGACAGGCAATTACGGCAGGCTCGTGCGCTGTCGGCGCGGGGGTGTCAGGTGGAACGCCGCCAGTGGCCTGGAGTCGGGTGATCGTAAAATGACGCGAAGATCGGGACAAAATCGGATCGGGATAACTCGAAAGCTCTGAGAATCGGCGGGTTTGGAGGATGTATTGGGCGCCGCGGCCGCTCCAGAGCGTTCCGGAACGCTCTGAGAGCGCTCCGGAACGCTCTGGAGCGATTCATCCCGATCCTAGCCCTGTTTTAGATCGTTCTTTCACGGGAGAGCTTTCTTTGCATCCTCCGGGGACCTCCTGTCCTGCAAATGGCTGTCTTGCATGGTGCTCCGCCGTGGGTGCGACGCGGACTCGACACGGATTCGACACGGGTTGGGACGCGACATGGATGCAGCACGGATGGTTGGCGCGATGGGATGGATGAGGTCTCTCAAAGATGCAACATTCAGCGTCGCTTAACCGATGTTTATCACCATCTCCATCCCCAGCCAGATCCCCACCATCCCACCACCCCAGCTGGGGATGTACCCTTCGAAACCTGAAAGAAGCGGCCTGTATCCACAGCTAGGGGGGTACAGCGGCCAGTGGTGCCCAGGCCGCGCCGTTGGGGATGGGTGTCGGATAAACGATGCTCAAACGCAAGAAAGCTGCGACTGTCCAAGGTTGAGCGACCCGCGTGGTGGCAGAAGCACCAACGCGCAGAAGCCCCCACGAAGCACGAGCTTGCCGCACCCACACCCGGGTGCTGCCCGAGGCCCTCGGGTGGCACGCCTCCAGCTCGGTGCACATGGACGACAAACGAACAGCACGAACACACACCAACCCCCAGGGGCGTCGGAGGAAGAAGGACTGGCTGTGGGCATGGGTGCGGGCTGTCGGACCCCCGAGGAGGCTCGCGTACGAGCGGGGAGCCCCCATCCGACGACACGCGCCCACAGTCCCCTCCGTCCCCCCTGTGGGTATGCGTGTGGGTGTCCCGCTCGTCAGTGGACGGGCCCTAGCGCGCACAAACGAAACAAAGGTGAACGAGGGCGCGGGCATCTTCGCGTGCGACGAGGCCGCCGTGTACAGCAACACCTCGCGCGAGCTGGTGCCAGCCCCTGGACGGCCCAGCGTGACGACGCTGAGGGTCAACTCCACCTTGTCTTGCGACAGCGGCGGCGAGTTCGGCACTCACAAGAGACGAACATATCTCCAGTCCTCCCCGGGTGGGGCTTGTGCAGATGTGGTCGGAGGATCGCGCCGCCCTCGCCGATGCATCGCCGATGCGGCGCGATCCTTCGACCCCATCTGCTCCGGCTCCAGTTGGGAGGCCTCCGATATCCCGATAATGTCCCAGATCGTGCCCTCGTGGTCTGGATACCGAGGCGTGATCCCATGGGTGTTGATGTGCTCCGCCCGGGGCAGCCTTGCAGGGGCCCTTTTATCCATGGGGTCGCGGCCGAGGGGTCCAGGGCGCGGTGCCGTGGACGTGGATATGCCTACTCCGCGGCCCGCGAGGCACGGCCCTGAACCTGGACATCTTCTTCGCCGTGTGGGATGCCGTGATCGGCAACGGTCGCTACAGGAAGCACGACTGGTCGGTGAAGGCCACGGGCGGCAAACACATTGTGCGGCAAGGAGCTCCCAGAAGGAGCCTCAAGTGATTCGAGCATGTTGCAACTAACTATCTTGCAACACGTCCTACTGTATGCGGCGGCCCGCGGCGGTAACCGCCTGGCCGGCCGCCAGGCTATGGGTCGAGCCAGCTCGTCTGGCCAGCCTCGCGGGCTGGATTCCAGGGCGCGATCCTGCAGGCATGTGGTCGCTGGTCGCACGGATACGTTCCGCGCGGGGCTTCCGCGAAACAGCGCCACTTACCCGCGGGGTCGCGGCCTATAGGGACCAGGCCCGCGAGGCCGCAGACGCGGATGTGTGACTTTGCCTGCCAGAAGGTGGACCCCGACTCCGTCTTCTTCCCGCACCGGCTGCACGGCGTGCGAGGAGCAAAAAGAGAGGGCATGCACACAATCTTTCGGAGCTCCGCGCGGGCTTCTTGGATCTGCGCCGGGCCCCCTCGGCGGCACAAACGGCGCCGCCGCGGGCGCGCTCCGCGCGCCAGGGGAGGAGGGGGGGGGGTCCAGCGCGGTCGATGTGGATGTTCCTTGAAGTTCGGAAGCTGATGTTGATGTTGGCGTGCGGTGGATTTTGATGTTGCTGTTCGTTGTTGTTGATGCTGATGCTCGCGCGGGAGGGGGGTCCGCCGCGTGGAGCTCGGAAAGCTTCCGGAGGGACAGAAACACGCAGAGACACTATTCATCGTCGACTCCCCAGAAAATACGGGAAACGATGGGAAGTGGGGGGGAAGACAAGAACCCAGAAAATATGGGAAGATATGGGGCGTCTTTTTATTTGTGTGTCTTTCTTTGTGTGTCCTGGGGCCCCTTCAAAGTTGAGGCTCGTGCAGCTGGTTCCGCAGCGAGGCGTACTGGACCCCCTCGTCGACGAGGGCCGGAGCGAGGCCGGGGCGTACCTCAACAACTGCCCCTTCGGCATGCACGGGCCCGTCGAGGTGCTCTCGCTTGCCGCGGTGGACACCTGGGACGCGGGCCGGCAGGGGTGCGTGGAGCACTTCGAGGACCGCCGTGAGTCAGAGCCCCGAATCATCAGGGGTAACTCGGGTCAGGGCAAGCTCGGGTTCCTTTTTCGGGAATCCCAACCCGAGTTACCCCGGACCCGAGTTACCCCAGATAACTCGGGCGCCCAAGTGAGGCAAACGGGCCCTGGTCAGAAGAGCAGGGGGTCAGGACAGTGACAATTACCTCCTCCTGGGAGGTCAAATTCAGAATCGGCGCTGGCATGTTCCTGGTCGAAAGCCAGCCTAATCTGGGCTACTGCTGCTAAGTCTGGTTTCGTATGGGCTTCATCCGGCTTAATCCCGCTTCATGTGGCGTACTCATGGGTTTCATCCGGCCCAGTGACCCCTAATCAGGCTTAGTGTGGCACGGACTCGTTCTGGCGAAAACCCCCCGGAGTTGCTTCCTAACTTGCGTTCCAAGGTTTCCGTGATCTCCCAACGAGGAGTTCGTGGAGTTCAGTCGGGCCTGTCCCTCTACAGGGGAAATATTCCAGAATAGTGAAACAATAGAATGGGGACGATTCATTTTACCACTTTTGAGCGTTCTCGGCATCTTTTTTTATACTATTTTTGAAGTCTCGTCCGAAATCCGCCTGTAGGGGGACACGCCCGACCTAATCGTGAGGCCTATTTGATCGGGGGTGGACAGAACCCCCAACAGTGAATCGTCGATTAGTGAATTGTCCGTTTTCGGTTCTCGAGAGGGCGCCGCGGCCGTCATTTTCCAGGCTTCCGCCCGCCAGGTTTGGGCCCGAGGTCGTTTTCACTAAACCACGTTTTACTAAAGGGAGTTCTGTCCATCCCCGATTTGAAGCCGAATCGCATCATGACGTCTCCCTCGGCCTGCATGCCGGAGGGGGACGGGTCCTGCGGCCATCTCGCCGCCGTCGGCCTCTGCACGTGGCCCTTTCCCGCCGGGTCCCGGCGGCCGCTGTTTTTTTTCGTCGGGCCCGTCCTTGCACAGGAGGAATATTCCAAAATAATAAAAAACAAAAGAAATAGTCTTGGAACTATTTTTTTCGGGGGGGCAATTTTTTGGAGCATTTCTTGGCGGTTCTGCATCTTTTCTTACCAGATCCGCCTGTAGGGGGACCTGCCCGACCTAGCCCAACGACTCGGGACTGAGAGAGAGCTGGTCCTGGGGGAGGGCCCCGGGGTCTGGGACTTGTTTCCCTCAGGACCCGCGTCTTGAAAACATAGGGACGGAGGTCGTTCATAGTCTTCGGCCACTCGGAACCCTTACCAGGCCTCAGGGTCGTCAAAAACCATTCGGGGTAAGAAACCGGTCCATGGGAAGTTGTCGAGAGGTCGGGGGCCCGCGTCTCGAACAAATCGAGACACCAGTCAGACCAACTATGGGGACAAATCGCTCTCAGGGCGTTCTGGAACGCTGTGGAACGACCGCGGCGCCCGATGATTACATCTTCCAATTCCGCCGCCAGACCTCTGAGATCCCCGATTTTTTCGATCTGGGTTTGTCCTGTTCCTGGCTTCGTTTTACCCAGTGACCCCTCGCCAAGGTGACCTGTGGTGACCGGCCCACCGGAGGCAGTCCCCCGCTCGCCGAGTGCGATGTCGTGGCAGCGGCTTGGGTTGGTCTGCCACGTAGCCGTACAGTGCTGGTTTCAATACATGCTCCGCATGCGGATCATGTATAAAAAATGCAGGGATGTAGTATGAAAAACAACGATGCGTTCATGCGTAAATTTATCCCTGGATTAATCATGTATAAAAATCTTATATGTTTACAACTCCGATGTATTAAACACTGCCCTGTAAGAGGAGCTGTGCAACGGCTCGTGCCTGTGGGGCGAGGACATGTTCCTCGACCAGTGCCTGCAGCTGCTCAACGCCACGCGCGTCGACGACTTCGGCCACCTGCTCGAGGATCGGGCCGGACGAAAAGGGGGGATTGGGAAAGGGGGGGGGTACGAACTTTGCTGCATGCAGCTGGTGTCGGCCCCACCGAGTGGCCCATTCCTCGATACATAGCCGCCTCCGGCGCCGGGAGGCGCCGGGAAAGTCAGCTACGTGAGCTGATTCTCACCCCCCCCCCCTTTGCTATCCCCCCCTTTCGCCCGACCCGAGAGGACCACTGCGACCCCCCGGAGGGCTGGCAGGAGCCCGGGGGCCTCGGAGCGGCGTGGTGCCGTCACTGCGTGGTTGGCCAGAGGGGATTCGATGCGACCGCGTGGTTTGGGGACTCGGGTTGTGAGCACCGAGGAGGAGAGGAGGAGGAGGAGGAGAAGGAGGAGGAGGAGGAGGAGGAGGAGGAGGAGGAGGAGGAGGAGAGGAGGAGAAGAAGGAGGTGGAGGAGGAGGAGGAGGAGGAGGAGGTGGAGGAGGAGGAGGAGGAGGCGGAGGAGGAGGAGGAGGAGGAGGAGGAGGAGGAGGCGGAGGAGGAGGAGAGGGGAGGGGGAGGGGAGAGGAGGAGGAGGAGGAGAGGAGGAGGAGGAGGAGGAGGAGGAGGAGGAGGAGGAGGAGGAGGAGGAGGAGGAGGAGGAGGAGGAGGAGGAGGAGGAGGGAGGAGGAGGTGGTTTGGGCACTCGGGACGGGCGCCCACCTTCTGTCAGGTTGCCAGCTCGGCCGTCCTCCCGGCCGCCACGAAGTTTCGCCCCAAATCGGCCTTCCAACTGCCTCGCCCGGACTGCCGGGGCCCCATGTTCACCGCAGAGATGCAGACGCCCCCAGGGCGTACAGGACTCGGGCGACCGCGAGGATGTCTCGGGCGACTAGGGTTGAGTCCGACCTGTCCCTCTACAGGAGGAAAATTCAAAAATAGTCAAAAATAGTCAGGGGATTATTTTTTTAGTATGTTTTAATATGTCAGGAGTATTTTACTATTTTTAATTTTCCGCCCAAAATCCCCCTGTAGGGGGACAGGCCCGGCCTAAGGCTAGGGCCGCCAAGGTTTGGGGGCGGCAAAGAGAGGGGTGATGACCAGGGGGGGTGATATCATGGCGGTGGCCATGATATTTCCCAGATTTCATGGCGCCTCTTCTTATTTCGATGCGTTCCCTGGCCCCCCTCTGGGCCGCACACATGCCGCCAGCCATGATTTGCACCCCCCCCTCTTGGACACCCCCCTCCCCCGAAGGGTCCCAAGACCGTGCGGCGTCGGTTCGAGCTTCTGGTCGCCGCGCCGTGTGCCGCTGCCCCGCCTGGGGACCCCCCGAGGACTGCGCCAACGGGAGCGCGGCGGCCTTCCACCCCTACAAGAACGTCTCGGCGTTCAGGATCGGGGAAGGGCAAGGGCCAGTTGAGGCAGCGACGCGCCCTCCCTGGCGTTTTTTCTGGCTGTTGGTTTTTCTGTCGTTGCCTCTTCCTCGCCGCCACGCAGGATCCGCCTCGCGAGCGTCGTGACTTTCAGAGAGCGCCCACTCAGAAAATAGTCGACCGAGGAAGTCTTGACAAGTTCACTCGACGTTGGCACTCCTTGGAGCTTGCCGGTGCAGGCCCCTGTCGTTTTCGCTCCTCGGCGTGCGTTCCGGCGGACACTCGCCTTGGCATCGCTCGGACGGCTGCATTTTTTCTCGGCGAGAACCATCGAGGACCATCCCTGGACCATCGGGCAAAAAAAAACACGCACGACATCGAAACATGCACGGGAAAAGGACGTCCGAGCGACGGCAAGTTTCGTGTGCTGTGCAGGACGTCGGCTAAAGCGACCCCCCGGGTGGGGTCCACTCGCCGCGCGGTGCCGGGCGCCCGGGGAGTGCCCGGGGCAGCTGTCAGGAAAGGGCGCTCTGCTACAGAGAATAATTCTGTCCGCACCCGAGAGAATCGGACCAGCATCGGCCACGCGCAGAGGGTAGGGGACCAAAAAGTGGCATAAACATAAAAACTTGGAGGTCCGCGCGGATTTCTCGGATCGGCGCTGGGGCCCCCCGGCGGCGCCTCCGGCGCCGCCCCTGGCGCGCTCCGCGCGCCAGGGAGGGAGGTCCAGCGCCGATCCGAGACATCCGCGCGGACCCCCGAGTTTTTATGTTTCTGCCACTTCTTGGTCCCCTATAGAAGGGGCAGGGGGAGGGGGGAGGGCTTCTGAGAAGCCCCCCCCTGCTTCTCAGGAGGCGCGGGCCTTGTCTGTGGATGTAAGGCCGGTGCCTTCTGAGAAGCAGCCTCCTTCTAAGAAGCCTCCCCCCTCACCCTGATTATTACCCACCTCCGCGCGCCGCCAGCGAATCCGATCCACACCCGAGAGAAGCGGGCCAGTGCCCGGGGAGGGGGGAGCCGCCGTTGCCTCCATGGGCCTCCCTTCGACAGGACGTGCTTCGATCGCGCGCTCGAGGCGGGCGGCGACGACGCGGACACGCCCCGGAACAGGGTCGCCCGCGTCGACGTCGCCCTCCGGCGGACGAGCCTGTCTAAGACCTAGCGGGCCAGAGATCTGCTGCTGTTTGGTCCTCGTCAGCCCAGGCGGGGGGGGGGGGGGGGGGGGGGGTGGAGGGGGGAGGATCGACGCAGAAGGTGCCACAGACACGGGCTTCGGGAAGTCCGTGGCGGATGATTTTGGATCGGCGCTGGGCCCCCCCGGTGCCGCCCCTGGCCCTTCTCCTTGCGCCCGCGGGTGGGGGGTGCAGAGCTCCCGATGCTTCGGGGGTGGCCGGACCTCCTCCTCCTCCTCCTCCTCCTCCTCCTCCTCCTCCTCCTCCTCCTCCTCCTCCTCCTCCTCCCTCCCTCTCCGCCTCCTCCTCCTCCTCCTCCTCCTCCTCCTCCTCCTCCTCCTCCTCCTCCTCCTCCTCCTCCTACCCTGACACGTCGATTAGTGAATTGTCCGCTTTCGGTTCCCGAGGGGGCGCCGCGGCCGTCACTTTCCAGGCTTGCGCCCGCCAGGTTTGGGCCCGAGGTCGTTTTCACTGAACCACGCTTTACTACAGGGGGTTCCGTTCATCCCCGAAGTTTCTCGACTACACGTAAGGGTGACCTTTCGCCGGAGTGACCTTTGGGTGCGGGTCCAATGGGGCCCCCCGATCGCCGAGCGCGAGGAGATAGCAGCGGCTTGCGCGCCTGGCGGCGTCCCTAAAGGGCCATACCTCCCGTGGCCGCTCACGAAAGGTCACTCTTGCCTAGGCTTGTGGAGTGCGATCAATGGAGAGGACGCGTGCTGCCAAATAATTTCCAGACGTCTAATACATGCTTCAAACATGTTTCAAATGTGTAGAAACCATGTTTGAAACATGTTTAGATCATGTTTCCGACATTTTAGAGACATGTTTAATTCAATGATCGGATTGTCAGAGTGTCCATTGTCATGGCATCCACAAGCCTAGGCTCACTCTTGCGTGCAGCCGATTGACGTTCGTGCAATTATTTTTGGCTCCAGAGGAGCGCCGCCGCCCGCTTCCAGACCCCCGGGGGCCTTCCGACCGAGGTCCTTGTTCTTGCTTGTGCTCGGCCTCTGCGGGGCCCTCTCTCCGGGCCCAAGGGCAGCGAACAAAAAATAATGCAAGGATGAGAAGCTGGCCTTTGGAAAAGGTTCGGGGCCTCTTCTGGGCGCCCGCATCGAAAGCATGATTGTTAGGGGGGACGCCCGCCGATCAGAAACTGCAGCAGGCGCACCACATAAGAGGCCAGCCTGCCAGCAGGTGCAGCGTTCGTTTCTTCTTCCCCCGACGGCCCCGGTGGCCCAACAGAGAGTCCTCGCTGGAAGGGGCACCATCTACGTTAGAGGAATGTGCCTTTACACCAGATCTGCTGTAGCAGAGACGGGCTGGAGCGCCGTGTTGTTTTTGCTTGTCCAGGGCGACAAGGCGTGGGGCGGGAAGGGTGGTGTCCTCACCGAGCTTCCCCAGTAGTTAGGATATGTTGTATTCGTAGTTTTTCTCCGACGCATCGGATCCTGCGCAGGCGAGACATTTTGCATGTCTGCCTCTCTTCGTTTTTTCTTCATCTATTTCTACGCATCGCGTTCACCTCAGTCTTGCTCTAGCGAATCTTCGCTGA
This sequence comes from Prorocentrum cordatum, assembly GCA_963575745.1. Classification (NCBI taxonomy): domain Eukaryota; class Dinophyceae; order Prorocentrales; family Prorocentraceae; genus Prorocentrum; species Prorocentrum cordatum. Next base: position 160,402 of record CAUYUJ010018000.1, read on the forward strand.
GTGCACGAGTACTTGTGCAGCTTAGTTCTCATCCGCGCCGCGTTGGTTGTGTAAACCAGGCTGAGCCTAAGGCCCACCTTGGCTGCAGACGCCCAGGGGTGGGAGTACTCCCCCTCTCCGTTCTTCTCCTCGCCCCCTTCTCCCGGAGCCTCCACAGAAGAACCCCCGAGGGCGCTCCGTCCGAAAACTTGTTAGAATTCCCACGCTGTCTCCCCCCCTCCCCCCTCGATAGAACCTCGAGGGGTGCTCCAGGCCCCCAGAGAACCCCTTATCTTCGCCAATCCATGCAAATGATGCGGATATGCCAACGCGTGCATGCATGTTCAGGACGACTCTTTCCGAGAGATTGAACTCAAGCGAGCCAACTTGAAGTCGCGGGGCTGAGTATGAGCGAATCTGGGTTGGACTGAGTCCAGGTATGATCGGCTGAGTGTGAGTGCAAATGTGTGTGAGCAAGTCTGCGCATGAGTTGCTCTGAGTACGAGTGAGTCCGAGTGTGAGTGAGTACGACTATGACTTGACATGGATATGATCGGCAGTCGGGTCTTGGTATGAGTGGTTATGGATAAGCATGCCATCAGAGCGTGTGGCCATGGCTGGGTCTGAGCGAAGGTGAGCACGATAAGGTATGATTGAACATGGGTGAGGCTGACTACGAGTGGGCGTGAGTGCAAATGGATCGGGGTATGTGTAAATCTCGGCACGAATGAGGGAGTTCTACACTTTCCTCTGGCTGTCTGGTGGCTTTTGGAGCTCCTGGGGGTTCCCGGAGCCTGGAGCCTCCTGGAGCGCCCTGGGGCTTTTTGAATCTCCCTGGAGCTTCCAGATGCAGCGCTCCTGGCCTACCTGCAGTGGGAAGCCCACGGACAGTGCTTACCCTATCGCGGTGATGATGGGGCCCTGGGCAGAGTCATTTCGTTCCCCCTCCCCCCACGTAGCTTACGCCGCATAGCTTCTTACACCACACAGCTTGGACGACGAAGCTTGCAGCTCATACCTTGCACCACACACCTGTTGCACCACATTTACACCACATAGTTTGCACCACATAGCTTACGTATCCACACTGCAACACCATCAGAGTGAAGGGGCCGAGTGGTCATTCTCCGTCCCTGGGCGCGTGGCTGAAGTTGGGTTCCGCGTTGCGGATTGTTGCTGCGATGTTCAGTTGATGTTGCGCAAAAGCTTCTTGTCTAAAGAATAATGAAGGTTGATTTACCCCCAGTGCACATAACGTTTTTCAATTTAGGTTATCCTGCCGGCGCTCCCACCGTTTTTTACACAAAACATCGAGTCTTCTTCGACAGAGTGCCCGTGGCCTTTGTTCAGGCACCGCACCCTCGACGCTCAGGAATCGCGCTCTTGCGCTGGCTTTCGCCACGATGTATTTCGGAATCGCGCTATCGCTCGAGACTTCCTCGCGATTCATGCAGGACGCACGCGTCAGCAACGCGCCTACTCGACGTGGCCACCTGGGCCCTCCTTCCCGACCCGCCCGTTAGGGTCTACACGCCCGATCGGCCCGTCTGGTTCTGTTACGTGTTTTCTGCTCTTAACCCCTAGCCCCCCTCCTGCTACTCTCGTGCTCCATCCTCCTCCCTCCCCCGTGTCCCTTCCATCCATCCGTCCCTTCTTCCCTTGCCTTAGGGACTGCACCAAATACACATTGCAGGTAAGAGAAAAAATACCCCCAAGGGGGTACCATCGAAGACGAAGAGGGCGGGTATCGAGTGTTTGGGATATACGTGCTGAGTGGCCCGCGAGCAGACAAGAGCGAGCAGTCGTAGCATGATTGTTGTTGTTGTTGCTGGTGTTTGGGATGTTGCTGCTGCTGTAGTTATCCAGAGGCCAACAACCTAACCTGAGGCACAATACTTCCCCTTGTTAAGCATGAGTGCGAGCCCCAGGAGGAGCACTTGAATCGCGAGGAAGTCTCGAGCGACAGCGCGTTTGCCAAATATATTGCGAGGGAATCCACAACGAGAGCGTGACTCCTGAATGTCGAGGGCGCGGCATCCACAGTGCAAGGAAGTCCCACGCGAGAGCACCATTCTTGAACAAATTGTGAGGGCGTCCCGCGCGAGAGCGCGTTCTGGGATACACTGTGGGGAAAGATTTGGCGTCACCCGTTGTTGTATTCTCATTATTGAAAATGATTTTTGTTGACGTCCCCCCTCTGGTGACCACTGTGTCTTTCAATTGAAGTGCTTCCCCCGGGGCTCGAACCCTGTTTTTTATTTGGCAAATTCACTAGGCTCGAACTGTGCCCCTGGCCTTTGGATTACAACCACAACGGCTCCCGCCGAATACTTCCTCATACTTTAGCCAGGACCCCCCGCTCCCGCCTGAGACTTCCTTTCATTTTACTCAGGAATCGTGCTCTCGCTTGGGAATTCCTTGTAATTTATACAGGAATCGCGCTCTGGGCGCTCTGGAGTCGCGCTCTCGCTGGAGACGCGCTTGCAATTTACTCCAGAATCGTGTTCTTGCGTTGAAGCTCCCCGCAATTTACTCCAGGGCCGCGCTCCTGACACTAAGGCACCCACAAGTCGCGCTCACGCTTAGAACTCCCTCACAGCTTATTTCGAGGAATCGGGATCTCGCTGCCCTTCGTGGCCCCGTTGCAGACCGTCGTGGCCCCCTTGCTGCTCTTCGTGAACCCGTTGCAGCCCGTCGTGGCCCCCTTGCTGCCCTTCGTGGCCCCGTTGCAGCCCATCGTCGCCCCCTCGCTGCCTTTTGTGGCCCCGTTGCAGCCCTTCGTCGCACTCTCGCTGCCCTTCGCGGCCCCGTTGCAGCCCTTCGTGGCACCTTCGCTGCCCTTCGTGGCCCCGTTGCAGACCTTCGTGGCCCCCTCGCTGCCCTTTGTGGCCCCGTTGCAGCCCGTCGTGGCCCCCTTGCTGCCCTTCGTGGCCCCGTTGTAGCACTTCGTGGCCCTCTCGCTGCTTTTTGTGGCCCCGTTGCAGCCCTTCGTAGCCCCCTCGCTGCCCTTCGTGGCCCCGTTGCAGCCCATCGTGGCCCCCTCGCTGCCCTTTGTGGCCCCGTTGCAGCCCTTCGTGGCCCCCTCGCTGCCCTTTGTGGCCCGCTATCTGCCTTTTGTGGCCCCGTTGCAGCCCTTCGTGGCCCCCTCGCTGCCCTTCGTGGCCCCATATATGTATGCCCTTCGTGGCCCCCGGTTGTTCGCGCCCTTCGTTGCCCCGTATGCATGCGCCCGTCGTGGCCCCGCTGTCACCCTTCATGGCCCCCTTGCTACCCTTCGTGGCCCCGTTGCTTCACGTCCCATCTGCGGCCCAATATACGTATGCCCTTCGTGGCCCCCGCTCGTTCGCGCCCGTCGTTGCCCCACAGTCATGCGCTTCGTGTCTCCGCTGTCGCCCTTTGTGGCCCCGTCGCTGTCATACGTGGTCCCGTTGCTGCTCTCAGTGGCCCCAGCGTTGTTTTTAGTGGCCCCGCATTATCTTCCCTTCGTAGCCCCCGCTCGTTCGCGCCCTTCGTGGCCCCATACGCATGCCCTTCGTGGCCCCGCTGTCGCCCTTCGTGGCCCCGTCCCTGCCCTCCGTGGCCCCGCTGTCACTCTCGCTCTCGCTCTCGCTTTCGCTCGTCGCCGCCGTCGTCGCCGTCGTCGCCGTCGTCGTCGTCGTCGTCGTCGTCGTGGTCGGTCCCCTGTCCGTCCCTCTTGGGGTCGGGCTGCCGCCGATCAGCGCTGCCGCTGGCCAGGCCGACGGTCCACGGCCGCCCCGCCGCTTGCAGGGGCCCAACCTGCAGGGAAGCAAGATATACCCCCCAAAAGGGGTACGATCGAAGACGAATAAGGCGGGTATCGAGGGTTCGGGAAATACACGTTGAATGACATTCGAGCAGATAAGAGCGATCAGTCTTTCTATTATATTATATATATGGTTATATTATGTATATGATGTTGTTGTAAAGCGAGGGCCAGGGGCCCAGTTTGGTGGCCCCTCGCGCTGCCTTGTAAGAAACAGGGTGCGAGCCCCGGGAAAAGCATTTTAGTTGAAAAAATGCACTGGTCACTAGAGGGGGGTCGGCAACAGTTATTCTTTAGAAGTGAGAACTCAACAACAGCAACAACGCCGGCAACAACACTTATGTGTGTTAAGCCTGCTCGCCCTGACCTGTTCGCATGTCGTTCAGCATGTATATCCGAAGCCCCCGGTACCCGCCATATTCGTCTTCGATCGAATCTCCCCTTGGGGGTATATCTTCACTACCTGCCGCGCGTAGTCGGCACAGCCCCTGAGGCAGGGGAAAAGATCACGGATGGAAGAGGGAGGGAGGATGATGGAGCACGAGAGAGATTAGCAGGAGGGGTGCTAGGGGCAAAAAACACGTGGCAGAACCAGACGGGCAGATCGGGCGGGAAAACCCTGAGAGGCGGGTCGGGAAGGCGGGTCCAGGCAGCCAGGTCAGGCAGGCGGGTTGCCGAAATGTGAGCACGAATCGCGAGGAAGTCGCGAGCGATAGCGCGATTCCCAAGTAGATCATGAGTAAGGCCAGAGCGACAGCGTGATTCCGAAAATTTGGGGGCGCGGCGTTTGAAGAAATGGTAAGGATGTCCCACGCGAAAGCACGAATTCTTCATGTTTTGTAGTGAGGTCCCGCGCGAGAGCGCGATTTGGGAATACATTGTGAAGAAGTGTCAGGTGGGAGGCGCTGTTGTTGTAAACCGGAAGCCGACAACCAAATTCTGAGACCCAAGACTTCCCCTGCTTAAAAAATAGGGTGCGTGCCCTGGGAAGGGCACTTCAATCAAAAAACAAAACAATGTGTCCAAGAGGGGGGATCACCAATAGTTATTATGCAGTATGAGCGGTCAACAACAACAGAAGTCATGTTAAGACTGGTCGCTCTTATCTTCTCGCGTGCCTCTCAACACGATGATCCCGAACCCTCGATACCCGCCCTCTCCGTCCTCGGCCGTACCCACTTGGGGGCATATTTTTCTGACCTGCAGCGTGTCATTCGCGCAGCCCCTGAGGCAGGGGAAGAGAGGACGGATGGAAAGAAAGACGGGGGGAGGGAGGAGGGTGGAGCACGGGCTTGGAGCAGAAACGCGTGGCAGAACCAGACGGGCAGATCGGGCGGGTAGACCCGAACGCGCGGGTCGGGAAGGAGGGCCCAGGCGGTCAGGTCGAGCAGGCGGGTTGTTCAAGTGTGCGTCCTGCATGAATTTCGAGGAAGTCTCGAGCGACAGCTCGATTCCCAAATCAATCGTGGGGAAATCCACAGCGAGAGCGTGACTCCTGAATGTCGAGGGCGCGGCGTATGAATAAATTGCGAGGGAGTCCCACGCGAGAGCGCGATTCCTGAATCAATTGTGAAGGGGGTCCCGCGCAAGAGCGTGATTTGGGATTAACTTGTGAGGAAGTATCTGGCGGGTGTCTGGAGCCGTCGTTGGTGTTGTAATTCGGGGTTTAACAACGCAGTTTGACCTTATTGGCTTCCCCTTAGTTTCTACATATATAATATAAAAAGGGCGCGAGCCCTGGGGGAAGCACTTCAATTGGGAAACCAATGGTCTTTGGAGGGGGGGATCAACAATCATATTTCTTCAGGTGTGAGAGGTCAATAACAACAAACATGCTAAGACTGCTCGCTCTTATCTGATCGCGTGTCATTCAACGTGTATTTCCTAAGCCCTCGATGCCCGCCCGCTTCATCTTCGATCGTACCTCCATTGGGGAGGGTGTCTTCCTTCCCTGCAGGCTGGGCCCCGGCAAGCGACGGGGCGGCCGCGGACCGTCGGCCTGGCCAGCGACAGCGTTGACCAGCGGCAGCCCGACCCCGAGAGGGACGGACAGGGGACCGTTTACCACGACTATGACGACGACGACGGCGGCGGCGGCGACGACGAGCGAAAGCGAGAGCGAGAGCGAGAGTGACAGCGGGGCCACGGAGGGCAGGAACGGGGCCACGAAGGGCGACAGAGGGGCCACGAAGGGCATGCGTATGGGGCCACGAAGGGCGCGAACGAGCGGGGGCCACGAAGGGCAGATAATGTGGGGCCACAAATGGCAATGACGGGGCCATTGAGGGTAACAGCGGGGCCACGTGAGGCAGCGACGGGGCCACAAAGGGCGACAACGCGACCACGAAGGGCATGCATAATTATGGGGCCACGACCAGCGCGAACGAGCGGGGGCCACGAACAGCATGCGTACATTGGGCCAGCGAGGGCAAGGACGGGGCCACTGAGGGCAGCAACGGGGCCACGAAGGACAGCGAGAGGGCCGCGAAGGGCGACGGCGGGAATGAAGAGCATGCGAATGGGACGACTAACGCAGGCCGAGAAAATCCTCTTGAGCCCCAAGTGTCGGAATTGACGTGCCGTTCAGGTGAGCGGATACATGTAGCGCGCTGTTCGTCTTCGTGCCTCCTCCCTCCTGATCCCCTTCACAGTCCTAGGAACCCCCCCCTTCCCTCGTAGAGTCATAGCTTTGGTCAGTAGATGCACAGTTCCGTGCATTGCATGATGCTTCACGTGCGGTGCCCCGCGAATCCCATGCCCCCTGGGCCCAGGATGTTAATTCCCCAATCAGAGCTTGCCTTTGTAGGGGTCCTAGCGGACTCATATTGTTAGGTTAGGTTTGCCGCCGATTTTCACCGCACGCCCGAGTTCCCGGGGGTGCCTGGGGGTGCCCCGGTGCCCGGGTGCCTGTGCGTGCCCCGGGGGTGCTTGGGTGCCCAGAGGGTGCTCTATAGCCCTATAGCCCTACAGTTCTATAGCCCTATAGCTCAATAGCCCTATAGCTCAATAGCCCTATAGCCCCCTAGCCCTATAGCCCTAATTGGGTTTTTTTTCCGGTATCTTCATTCGATTATACATCTATAATATCAGAGTGGGTGGCCGAGCGGTCATTCATTGTCCCTGGGTGCGTGGCTGAATAACGATTTCGTGGTGGGAATTGTGTTTGTTGCGTTGTTGTCGTTGTCGTTGTCGTTGTCGTTGTTGTCGTTGTCGTTGTCGTTGTCGTTGTTGTTGTTGTTGTTGTTGTTGTTGTTGTTGTTGTTGTTCTTGTTCTTGGTGTTGGTGTTGTTGTTGTTTGCCGTCGTCGTCCCACCCGCGACCCACCCGCGACCCACC
>CAUYUJ010018000.1:172500-182500 GCA_963575745.1 Prorocentrum cordatum
TACATCATGAACCCTCGATGCCCGACTTCTTCGTGTTCGATCATACCCCCCTGGGGGTATACATCTGTCTTATCTGCAACGCGTACTACGTGCAGCCCCTAAGGCAGGGGAAAAGAGGACGGATAGAAGGAAAGGACACGGGGGAGGGAGGAGGATGGAGCACGAGAGAGAGAGAGAGTAACAGGAGGGGGGCTAGGAGCAGAAACCACGTGGCAGAACCAGACGAGCAGATCGGGCGGGTAGACCTTAACGGGCGGGTCGGGAAGGCGGGCCCAGGCGGCCAGATCGAGCAGGCGGTTTGCTTGAGCGTGAGTCTCATTAGAATCGCGAAGAGGTTTCGAACGATAGCGCGATTCCCAAGTAAATCATGACAGAAGCCAGAGCGAGAGCGTGATTCCTGAGTGTCGGGGGCGCGGCGTGTGAAATTTCACGCGAGAGCGCGATTCCTGCATGCATTTTGAAGAAGTCCCGCACGAGAAAGAGGTTGGGAATCGATGGTAGAGAAATATCAGGCGGGAGCAGCTGTTGCTGTAAACCGGGCGCCCGGGGCATAGGTCGGCGACCCCTCGTTTTTTTGTAAAAAAACAGGGTGCGAGCTTCGGGGGAAGCATTGCAATTCAAATGATACCGGAGAAAAACCCAATCACTTTTTTTGGTTGTAGGGCTACAGGGTTATATGGGCTATACGGCTATTGAGCTATAGGGTAATAGAACTACAGGGCTATAGGGCTACAGGGCTATCGGGTATAGGGATATAGGGCTATAGAGCTATAGGGCTATACGGCTATAGGGCTATTGAGCTATAGGGCTATAGGGCTATAGAGCCATAGAGCTGTAAGGCTATAGGGCTACAGGGATACAGGGCTATTGGGCTATAGGGCTATAGGGCACCCCTGGGCACCTAGGCACCCCCGGGCACGCCCAGGCACCAGGGCACCGGGGCACCCCCGGGCACCCGTGCACCCCCGGGCACCCCCGGGCACCCGGGCGTGCGGCGAAGATCGGCGGCAAACCGAACCTAACCATACGAATCCGCTAGGACCCCTGCAGAGGCAAGCTCTGATCGGGGAGTAAGAATAGTTTCCGGAGGGCCAGCACCTCTGGTCGACCCTCCTTCGGGAGAAGACCCACTTGAGATGCGCGCTCAATCGTGGCAGCGACAGGGTATTGAAGAGAGACATGATACGCACCCCACGCGCAAAAACTTGGCGGTTCGCCTGAGGATTCCTTACGACCTATGCGCGAATGGGCACGCAGAACATCCTTGGTCGACCCCACCCTGGTGAGGAGGCCCAAACGCGATGCGTGGGACATCGTTGTTTTGACGGGGTTATGAACAGAGACATGTTTACCATCGACCCCCACAACAACAAATGCCGTTCGCATGAGAGGTCGTAGCGATCTGTGCGCGAATGGGCACATGAAACACCCGTGGCCGACACCCTCGTGAGGAGGCCCAAGCGCGATGCGTGCTACATCGTGGTGGCGGAATTCTGACAAGAGACGTGTTTCAGGAGGGGAAAAAACACGCAGACACAATTAATCGTCGATTCCCGGGAAAATATGGGAAAATATGGGAAGTGGGGGGGAAGACAGAAACCCAGAAAATATAGGAAAATATGGGGAATCTGTTTATTTGTGTGTATTTATTTGTGTGTCCTGGGGCCCCTTCAATGTTACCAACCCTGGGAAGGCCCAAGTGCGATGCGTGCTACAGGGCGGCCGCATTTGATTTCCGACGAGGAAAAACTGGAGGCCTGGCACGACAGGCAATAATTGTATTATCTAGCCCACACGTCCGCCCCGTCAAATATGGGACGAGGTTCGCGCGGCGATGTTCCGACGTAAGTCCGACGTAGATTCGACGTGAACCCGATGTAAATCCAAAGTGGATCCGACGTGGATCCGACGTAAACTGGGTCTCAAGTTGCCGCGCGACGCCTTCAGGATTTTCCTCACAGGGTTCTGAGCAGAACGCGTCTACCCTCTCCTCCCCCAGAGCGGACGTTTTGCCTAAGAGATTGCCGACAAGGTGAGCGCGGCCGTGCGTGGGGAACACCCCACATTGCAGGTAGGAAATCACGGATATCTCCGTTTGTCGTGGATTGAATGTATATCGGCGAGTGCATTCAATAGCGCCCAGTAGCGCCGAATAGCGTTCAAATAAGGCCCATTAGCGACCAATAGCGCCCAGTAGCGCCATGTGAGGGAGGTGCATTCTTTCAGTTTTGCGCCCGATTGGGCGAAACGTCGGATGTTTGGTAAGAGCGAGCCGCTCGCTTGGCAAACGTTTTCCTCCGCCTTAAAATTTCCTTACAGTGTCCCGTGCCCTCTCCTTGCGAGTACGAGAGTTGTTGTTTTTTCCTATTCTGCCTTTGCCACTAATGCACCAGCGCGGAGTAGCTTAGAGTAGAACTATTCAAACTACTCCGCGCGTGCGCACCCCGCTCGAGAAATCACAAGTTTTGGAGCGGCGTAGTTCCCAATCCGGTTTTGTAACAGAGTTATGAGGATTAAGCGGATCGGAAATGATTCCACGAATGTCCAAGAAACATCTGATGTTTGCTCGCGACACCAGAATATCGACCAGCGTTGGCATGGCCTCTGTCGGAACGAAAACATAGGCCTGCGCACTGGTTCCATAGGCCGTGTCACCTGTCTGTTAAAATGGCAGCATCCCACCATAGACAAGGCACTGGGATGAGGCGCCCCTGTAGGCTTGCAAGGACCTTAATACATGGTAGCAGTGGGGACATCAGCGCTAAAGTTCATTTATCCCATTTTGTCTCTCCTCGTCCTCATCGATCCTGCACATCCTCCACCTCCTGTCTCGCCCTACCCTACCTCCTCATCCGCATTATCCTCCTCGTTCTTCCCGGCCTCTGTGCAATGCGAACGCATCCCACGTGAACCAGCACAGGGCTATAATTGGGCCAGCGCGCCGCTTTTCTTGCACGCGTCGCCGGCTAGCCGGAGCTCACGGTGGAGGTTCCTCTCCCATCAGTTGGGAGGTGAGAGCACCCACGTGAGGCATTCCAGAAATGAAGCAGTGGCGAAGCGTCCTGACGTGCCTATAGGCCTACGACGCATTGTTCTAAGAGGCTTCTGTGGTCTGCGCGTAAAATGTTCTCAGAACATGTCTTGCCAGGGCTGCCTTGTGTTTTGATACGTCGGGCTCATGTTCTGAGAGCACCGCTTTGGATCTTCGAACATTTTCGGGCTCCAAGAACATTTCGTGGTTGCATCAAAATGCCGGGACGGCCGGCCCCTGCTCCAAGAGAGGGCCCCGCCTTCGAGGGATCGAGAAGCCGGCCCCCTTCTTAGCCTCGGCGGGAGGCCGGCGGAGGCCGACGGAAGCAGAAGGAGGCCACCTCTGCTGGAGGAAGCCGGCGGCAGCAACACGCGCATCCCTCGGGAGCCTTGAGACGGGGGTCACGGTCAGCAGGCGAAAACCCCCCCCCCCACCCCCAGTCCCGACGCCCATCCCCGAGCCGGCGGTTCAAGGGGTCGGGACTGGGGGTGGGGGCAGGTGTTCTCCATTCCTGGACCCCGAGAACCCACCCCCACCCCCAGTCCCGACTCCTTGAATCGCGGGTTCGGGGATGGAGTCGGGACTGGGGGTTGGGGTGGGTTTTCGCCTTCTCAAACTGGGGTCAGCCAGAGCGCTCGGTCTTGCAGGATCCTGCAGGGCCACGGTCGCACTGACCCGGGCTTGGGGGCCGGATCTTGCAGGATCTTGTGCAGGATTTTTCGCGCTGACCCGGGTTCGGGTGCAGGATCTTGCAGGACCTTGCAGGATTCTGCAAGGCCTGACTGACCCGTGTCGGGATTGACCCGGGTCAGAAGAGCCCCGAATCCCCAGAAGACGGCAACAATTTTGGGTTCAGTGTCTCGGGAACCCGCCACTCGCGCGTGAAAGCTGCCCGCGTGAGGTCGCGCGTGAGCGCCCTCGCTTCAGATGTGGCGTGCCGCGCTGGTGGCCCGGGTATCGGCGTCCCCCCAACATACTAATAGCATGTGTGTGCGTCGCCCCGCCAGGGGCGACGCGCGCACCGAGAAATCTTATAGGATATGCGTCGTGGCAGGCGCTTTCTGGCCACACCGCTCGGGAAAGGATACACCACGCGATGGGTATACCGTACACGAGATGCTCGGGCCGGACGCGCGCGCCTCCAAGGAGAACACGTCGTACTGGTACGTATGTCTTTGTGCGCCCCAGCGCAGGCCACGAATCAGCCCTAAAACGTACCCCCTGGGAGCCCTGCAGGCGCTCCGCGACCCTCTCTCGCCCTCCCTGGCCGGCCTGCGCCCGCCCTGAGGGAAGAGTGCGTGGGGAAGGAGGAGGAGGAGCAGGAGGAGGGGGGGGGAGGAGGAGGAGGAGGAGCAGGAGGAGGAGGAGGAGGAGGAGGAGGAGGACGAGGAGGAGGAGAAGGAGGAGGGGGAGGAGGAGGAGGAGGTCGCTTTATCCTCTCGCGTACCCCCGATCCGACGTCCCTGTCGCCCCTCCCCATCCGCAGCCGCTCGCCCCTCCGCGCTCCTCCGCCTCCGCGGGCGCCCCGGAGTGGCCGCCGGAGGCCACGGAGGGAGGAGCCGAAGCCGCCCCCCCCCTCTGCGCCGACCCCCTCTGCGCCGACCCCTTTCCTCCTCGGCGAGCCCCACGCTCTCCCTCCTCCTGGAGCCGCTCCGCCTCCGCTTCCTCCTCCTCCTCCTCCGCTCCGCCTCCGCTGCTCCTCCTCCTCCCCTCCTGCTCCTCCTCCTCTCCTCCTCTCCTCCTCCTCCTCCTCGTCCTCCTCTTCCTCCTCCTCCGTCCCCTCCCTCTCCTCCTCGTCCTCCTCGTCCTCCTCCTCCTTCTCCTCCTCCTCCTCCTCGTCCTCCTCATCCTCCTCTTTCTCCTTCTGGATCGCCCTCCTTCCCCCACATCTCCGTTGGTGACCATTGCCGGCCGCCGCCGCGTCTCCCCCGCTCCCTTCTCCTCCACGCTCCCCACATTTCTTCTCCTCCTCCTCCGCCTCCTCCAACTCCGCCTCCATATGCCGACGACTCACGACGACGACGACAACGACGACGACGACGACCACGACGACGACGACGACGACGACCACGACGACGACGACCACGACGACGACGACGACGTTGACGACGACGACGACCACGACGACGACGACGACGACGACGACGACGACGACGACGACGACGACGACGACGACGACGACGACGACGACGACGACGACGACGACGACGACGACGACGACGACGACGACGACGGACAACGACGACGACGGCGATGACGACGACCTAGACGACGACCTAGACCTAGACCTAGACCTAGACCTAGACCTAGACCTAGACCTAGACCTAGACCTAGACCTAGACCTAGACCTAGACCTAGACCTAGACGTAGACGTAGACGTAGACGTAGACGTAGACGTAGACGTAGACGCAGACGTAGACGTAGACGTAGACGTAGATGTAGACGTGGACGACGGGGGCGGCGGCGGCCGCGGCGCGGCGGCGGTGGCGGCGGCGTGCTGCTGCCTCTGGCGGCGTCCCCCTCGGCGTGCCTGCTTGGGGAGACCGCGGTGCCGCGAGGGTCGAGGAGACGATGGGGGAGGGCTGAGGGGCGGAGGGACGAAGTTCGAGCGTGGGAGGGAGAAGGGCGGAGGAGGCGAGAAGGGAGGGGAGGAGGGAGGGGACGAGGGACTGTCAGCTGGATTCTCCAAGTGTGCAAGAAGGCCCTGCGGGGCTTGGACCGCGCCGCCGCGATGGCCCCCGACACTTTCGGGCACAGCTTGAACGTGTCCTGGGTTGTGGGCCCGGATGTGCCCGCCGACTGGTGCATCCGATGTGAACACCATGGGACGCCAACGGTGCTGCCTTTGGGGGAGAAGTGCGCAGAGGACCGTAAGTCCAAAGAAAGAAGGCAGCTTATGAACGGTAACTTGCCGATGTCTGCATGCCGATTGCACGGAACCCTTCCCTTTCATGATAGTGCGTTGGGTAGGTGCAAGTATTTTGCCATTGGGGTGATTACTCAGTCTCCTCGATCTGGGCTAGTACCTGAGTGATGTGTTGTGCTTTGTATGACTCATCTGAACTGGTGTCTATGGCTATCTATAGGAGGAGGAGGAGGAGGAGGAGGAGGAGGAGGAGGAGGAAGAAGAAGAGGGGGAGGAGGAGGAATTTCCCGTATGCCCAGGGCCTGGCGTTGGGCGTGCCCTTTGGAAAAGAGCAGGTTGAGATAACAAGAGGTGGGCAAGAGGTAATGGTCAAGAGGCTTACCCAACTCCGCTGACCCCCAGAGAGGACCCAGAGATCCGACGCTCCAACCAAAAATTGGAGCGGTGGGTTTGGGGCCGTTTTCGGTCTCCTTGGGCCCTCGCCGGGCCTCGGGACCATCACACAACGACTCGGGATGAAAGCTGGCCCTAGGAAAGTGGTCAAGACCTCTGGGGCCCACGCATTGGAAAAATTGGAGCAGTCGGATGTCTGGCGCTGTGTGGCCGCTTGCGTGTAGTTGTCTTGGGATTGTCCCCCTTCCTCCGCCTCTGTTGCGGGGCCTCCGGGAGGCCTCGGGGCGGCCTCTTGGATGGAAGCCTTTCACGGCTCCTGGGTGATGTTGGAGGCCATCTGAGGGTTTGGGGGGATTCTCCGGGGGACATCTTGTGGGCAAGTTGGGCGTCTTGGGGGCCATGTTGTGGGGAAGGGTTTCCCAGGTCTCCTGCGAGTTCCCCCTCTTGAGTCTACGTGGCTTCTCTTGGGGCCCTCTTGAGGGCCTTCTTGGCCGTCTTGGGGGAGTCTTGGGCAGTCTTGGGGCCCTCTTGGGGCATCTCCGGACCCTGCCGGCGGACTTTTCGGCAGTCTTGGTCCAATCTGGGAGGCTTCTCGGGCCGTCTCGGGGCTGAACACCCCGAAATGGCGATAATGCGAAACTCATGCTGGAACCATCGGGAAGTACATGATTTGGGCATCGCAAGGCCGTCTTGTGGGTCCTCTTGAGCCTTGGTTGGGCGTCTAACAAACATCTTGGACCGCCCTGAGGCAATCTTGGATTGAAGCTGTTTAGAGGGCATTTGGGAGGTCGCGGTGCGTGGATTCGGAGGCTCCGACGGCCTGGCGGGTACGCTGGTGAGCTCGTCGACCCCCCCTGCCCCCGCTCTAAAAATATGCTCGACCCCGGGCCACCGGTGCGGGCGATGGCGACAGCGAAAGGGGCGGTGGCCGACGCGACGCAGCGCGAAGCCGAAGCGCAGCTCGCCCCTGGCGTGTGTGCAACGCCAGGGTAGCCCGACAGTGACGACGACGGGAGAGGGGAGGGGACGGGGGGGTGGGGGGGGGAGGGGCAGGGGGAGGGGGGGGCGAGGGGAGGGGGAGGGGAGGGGGACGGGAGAGGGGAGGGGACGAGGGGAGGGGGAGGGGGGGCCTCGCGACCGGCGGCTCAGGGCGGTCCATCTCCTGCTCCTCTTGCTCCTCTTCGTCCTCCTCCTGCTGCTCCTGGAGCCGTCGGACTCCGCAGCGCGTGCCGCTGGCGCTCCATACCTAGAACCAGGATGAAGAATACAACTGCGCCGACCGTGAGCTGCCTCGCATCGTGCTGCATCTCTGCGGGCCCGAGGCACCCAACCAGTGAACCCGCGGTGAGTCGGCCAGCCTCTTCGACGTTCTCGGCTCGCGCCCTCATTACTGAGACTCCCGCTGTCCCTGCAGCGTCTCGCTTGGTCGACCCTGGCCGCCTGCGAGCGCTGGCAGCCCGAAGCCGAGCCAAGCAGGAGGCATCCAGGCGCTGCCCGGTGATCAAGCTGAACGTTCTGCCTTGTGGTCGCCGTGTCCTGCTGCTCCCCTGTATTGGTGGAGCACGATCAGCGGAGAGGAAGCACGTTGCCAAAGAATTCCCAGATGTCTAGAACAAAATCATGCTGTTAACATCTCCAGGACAGTTCCCGACATCTTAGACACATTTCTATTTCGATGATAGGACTGCTACAGTCGGGGCGCTGAAGCAGGAACCCTTTTCATTGGGGAGGGGCTCCGTGTTCCTTAATTGTTTCGCAGCTTGCCTTAGGTTTCCCTCAGGTCTTCGATCTGACATCGAAGTTCCACTTATGGAAAAAATAGGGGCCTCGTTCCTGATTTGGGGTTCCTGAGGTCAACGCCCCGACTGCTAGCGTGCCCACTGCCGTGGCACCCACAACTCTCCGCACATCCGCTTCTGGCCCAAGCAGTTCAACCACGTCAGACATTTTTTAGCTTGATTTTGACGAGGGTTGTAGGACTGCCAGTGTGCCCACTGCCGTGGCACCCACAACTCCGCATATCCGCTTCGTGGCCCGAGCCCGGCCCGCGGCCCGCGGCGCGGCCGCAGGCGTCCAGGCCTCCTCGCCCCTTGGGGGCGCCAGCCGTGCCCCCGCGCCGGCCCTGGCCCGGGCCCCGCCGCCCCGGGGCCTCCATCGACTACACCTTAGGCGATGCTTAAGAAAACCTAAGTTTTCGTCCTGAGTCTCGATGATTCTTAACTTTTCAATGTAAATCCCAAGATTTTGATAGAAGTTCTGGGTTTTATTCACTTTCTGAGACTATGAATTTCTGAACCCATGATTTCTTAAGCATTTCGCAGGGTGTAGACGCAAGAGTGACCTTTCGCCGGAGTGACCTTTGGGTGCGGGCACGGAGGGGCCCCCAGAGGGCTGAAGAAACGAGGCAGGGGCAGCGGCTTGGCGTGCCCAGGTTTGGCCCCCACGCGGCCCCCCAAAAGCCGCGCGCCAAAGGTCACTCTCACCCAGGGTCGCTCTTTTGCGTGTGGCCGACCTCCAGAGCCCCGACGTCCGGCGTCTTGGTGCTGTGATGCTCCGACCTCCTGTAGCCTTGGCCACCAGAAAAAAAAAGATCGAGCACCAAGAAGTGCCGAGACTCGAGGGTTTCCACGCGTCGGGCCCCGGGAGGCACTCGCCCGACACGGTTTCGACGCTGCTTCGACACTCTATCCTTTTCCGGGTGCTCGAAATTCTTTCTGGGATGTGGTCCTGAAGCACGGTGGGGGCAACCAAGTCTGGTGGCCTTTTCTCGGGCTCCGCAGAACAAAGTGGAGCATCGGATGTCGAGCAGGGCAATGATCCCGATAGGGTACGCGATGCATTGTAGAGCACGGCATGGCATGGCGCAGAAGAGCACCGCAAAGCGTAGCATCAACCTAGCATTGCATTCACGCCGTGGCATGTCACGGGAAATAACGCCAGCGCTGCAGCGGGAGCACGAGTCGAAACGAGCGGAAGCGCGGAAATGAGGCCAGCGCTGCAGCGGGAGCACGATTCGGAACGAGCGGAAGCACGGAAATGAGGCCAGCGCTGCAGCGGGAGCACGATTCGGAACGAGCGGGGCCCGAAAAGGAGGCCGGCGCCTCAGCGAGAGCAGCATTTTGGAAAACATGCAGGCGAAAACCCAACCCCCGGGAAGTTTGTGTGTAAAAAAACCGTACGCGGGGGGGGGGTCGGACACTCCCAGGCCGTCATCAGGGGAAGAGGCAGAGGGAGAGTAGTATTCATATTGAGTAATTGTGGAGGAGGAGGGGGAGGAGGAGGGGGAGGAGGAGGAGGAGGAGGAGGAGGAGGTGGAGGAGGTCTGGGCGCCTTCCGGGCCAGGCTGGGCGTGCGCAGACACGCCCTCGCGCTTGGCCCAGGATGGGCCCGGCCAGGGCCGGCGTGGTGCGTGCCCGGACAGCGCGGAGGCAGGGCAGATTTGCTTCTGATTTTTTTGGTTTTGCGATTCTCACATTGCAAATTGGGCGCGCGCCTGGCGTCCAGAAGCGCTGGGGGCGACCAGGACGAGGCCCGGAAGAGCGCCTGGGAGCGCGCTGGGGCGAGCGCCCGGGCGAGCCCAGAAGAGTGCCGAGAACAGCGCCCAGGAAAGCGCCACCAAGAGTGCCCAGAATATGGCCCAGACGCAAATATGGAAGAGCGCCCGAAAGAGCACCCAGAAGTGCGCCCAGAAGCGACCGTTGTTGCGACTG
>CAUYUJ010018000.1:185000-217690 GCA_963575745.1 Prorocentrum cordatum
CATTGACACTGGCCTCTCGGGAGCGACAGAAGGACGTACACGTTCATGAATCCACGCTGGTTTCGAGAGTGCGCATTGCGCAAATGTTCGTATAACGCGGCCGGTCTCGCGGATCGAGGGGCCGTGTTCACGTACATAGCTTGGCGCGTACGTCCTTTGTGTGCTCCCTAGCCTCAGCCCCCCGAGTCGCCGATGCATCGGCGGCGCGGTGGAACCCAGAGCCATGTCTTCGCCGCCGCCGCCGCCACACCGCCGACGCATCGAGCGTCGGGGCCCGTTCCAGCAGCTGCTCGCGCGGGCCCCGTCCCGAACGGCCGCCCCAAGCCCGAGCCAAAGGGCCCGAAAGCCAACCAGTGAACCGTGTCCTTTCTCAATCTACACCTTAGGCGATGCTTAAGAAAACTTAAGGTTTCGGCCAGAGTCTCGATGATTCTTAACGTGTCAATGAAAACATTAAGATGTTAATAGAAATGTTGGGTTTTAACTCAAGTTCTGAGACTATGAATTTCTTAACCCATGATTTCTTAAGCATTTCGCAGGGTGTAGTGGGTTATCTCTTGGCCGAGTTCTTCAGATTGTACGCTGTACATCTAGTAATACATGTCATGCTCCCGAGACACTCCCTTGCAACATTATTCCAACAAGAAAAAAAGGCTCCCCAGAAGCTCCTCGGAGGCTCTTCGAGAAGGTCCTTACAGAAGATCCGTATACGCTCCTCAAATACGTTTGGACTTGGACAGCGTTTCGTTGCCAGCGGCTGCGCGCAATTCGAAGCGATGGTCGGAACGTCCGGAGGGGCCCTGGGGGACGGTGGGCCCAGTTGAGCGAGTGGTGAGCGGAGGGGAACCTTTTGAGAGGACAGGTTCTCAGAATCTGAGGACGAAGATATCAGGATAATAATTTTCGTTGGCTTGTTTCCATGGTTTCGCGCTGTTCCGCGCAGTCTCCAGTGACAGGGGCCGCCAGATGCCCTGGACTTCCTGGAACGTGGTCCGAGCGAGCCGCATCTTGACATCGTTCTCGCCGTACAGAAGGGACCGTCCCTTCTCCGAGGCTTCCACCACTAGCCTCTCAGACTGCAGGATAACGGCGTTACACCGGGCGGGATGTTTTTTTTCATTTTTACCAGGGCTAATTCGAGTCGATCGGTCCGATTCGGTATCGGTTTCGGCTGGCTCGATCCGATTCGCCTCCGCCAATCCAGCAACATGATCGGGCCCGATGCGCGTACGCATCTTGGCGCAGCCTATCTGATCCGATGTCGGCCCCGTGTCGCGTGCAGGCCCATCCTTCTTGCCGTATACGCACATGCCGGTGCGATCCGACTTTCCGAGTCGATGCTGTCTAATCCTGCCTCTTGAGACCCAGTTTTCCGTCCACTCGGTATCTCTAGCATCGGAGCCCCGGACCTCGCGACTTCTTCCAGGGGAGGGACCTCTCGTCCCGAGTCGTGTCTTCACGGCCCCAGGGCCTGAAACTGGCGGGAGGCCGAACATGTGGAGGAACCTCAGCTTCGACCTTTCGATGCTGTTCCATACGTGGGCCCCTGACATCTCGGCCCATTCCCCGGGACCAGTTCTCGTTCCGAATCGTGTTTTGACGGCCCCTGGTCCCGGCGAGGGTCCACATGCAGGGGCCGAGCATGGCAACACGTTGCCCGTCGCGGTTTTGCTTCAACACGCGAGCAGTGGCCGGAGGAGCCCAAAATGCCAGAACATCAGCTCTCCGAGGTCCGCGCCGATGTCTGGGATCCGCGCCGGAGGCGCGCGCGGAGCGCAGAGCACAGCGGGCGGCGCCAGAGGGGCCGCCAGGGGGGAGAGGCAGCGCCGATCCAAGACATCCGCGCGGAGCTCCGGAAGATCAGATTTGAGCAGCTGTTTTGTCTTCGAGCGTCGTTTGTTCGCTCGCGGCTGATCTGCATAGCTTGTTTCGCCGATCGGCGCGGGCCCTCCCCGCGATCCCCTCCCCCCCCATGGACTAAATCTTGGCTGCTCTCGGCGGCTGCTTTTGGCGACTGGTCAGGAGGAGGAGGAGGAGGAGGAGGAGGAGGAGGAGGAGGAGCAGGAGGAGGAGAAGGAGGAGGAGGAGGAGGAGCAGGAGGGAGGAGAAGGAGGAGGAGGAGGGGGGGGGGGAGGAGGGGGGGGAGGAGGAGGAGGAGGAGGAGGGAGGAGGAGGAGGAGGAGGAGGAGGAGGAGGAGGAGGAGGAGGAGGAGGAGGAGGAGGAGGAGGAGGAGGAGGAGGAGGAGGAGGAGGAGGAGGAGGAGGAGAGCAGATCGACCAAGCACCCGCCCAGGCCCAGGCCCTCCTCCCCCCCCGCCCTTCGGCCAGATGCCGAGACCCAGAAACAAACCAACCGCCCTGGTGGTCCTCGTAACTCGCGGGGCTCAGGTGGCTTCCCTCGCAGCGCAGGTGGTGGCCCTGACTGGCACGGGGCGTGGCCCGAGCAGTTCAGCTGATGGCCCACCCTGCGGCAACATGCTTCAGCGCAGCACAAAGAAACGACGCCTGCCTTTGACCGTCGTCTTATCTCGGGGATGGACAGAGCCCCCACCCTGACACGTCGATTAGTGAATCGTCCGTTTTCGGCTCTCGAGAGGGCGCCGCGGCCGTCGTTTCCCAGGCTCGCGCCCGCCAGGTTTGGGCCCGAGGCAGTTTTCCCCAACCTGCGGTTTACTAAAGGGGGCCCCCTGGCCGCCCTTGCAGCTTGCAGCCCCCACCCCCGGCCCTGCCCAGCAGCTCCAGCGCTGAGGTTCCCCCGGCGGTAGGTCCTGCTCTGCTCCGCGCTGGGCAATTAGGCTCTCGCGCGGCCCGCTTGGACCCTACTCGCCGTTGGCGCGCTCGCCTTCGGCTGCTAAAAGAAAAAATACTACAGGGGGTTCTGTCCATCCCCGACGATTCCAAGCACGAGACCTGTCCCGGGGCGCGGTCTGGCCAGGGTTCTGGGGCGGATCCATGCGTGGCGACGAGGGGCCCCCACTGGAGGCCCAGAGGCCCCAAACAGGGCCAGGGAGGTCCAGGCTCGAGCCTCCGGCCTCGAGCAGCGAGCCCCCCATCCTCGAACCTTCCGGCGCGAGGATGCCCAGAAAAAGGACCCCAAGTTCAAGGGGGCTATTCGGACGCACCCCTGTCGAGGACGGACCCCCTCCCACTGTAAATCCCAGCGTTGGGCCCCACATTTTCGGTCCCTTCGGAAATCCCACGAAGCCTGGCAGAGGGGTCGACATGGCCCCCGTTACTGCTCCTCCGGCGGGCTTCCGGGCGGGCCTCTTCGGGGCATCCTGGAAGACTCGGGGCCGGCCTCTTTGGAGCCCCTTGGAGGCTGACGCGTGGCTCAGCACGTACATCGGCAGAGCGCGCACGCCTGCATAGATTCGCCAGTACGCAGAACAACTTGCTGAACTGACACGTAACGTCTCGACCAGGTACGTTTGGGAAACAGCACGTGTCGCACCCTCGAGCTTCCCGACGCGATTCTTCCACGATGGCGCTCAAGAGAGAAAGGGAGAGAGAGAGAGAGAGAGAAAGAAAAAGAGCGTTGGCGACCCGCGTCGCCCGCTCATGCTGCTTTGCCTGGGGCCTTCCGGAAGGATCCTTCTCTGCATTTCTCATATCTCCTCCTCCTCCTCCTCCTCCTCCTCTCCTCCTCCTCCTCCTCCTCCTCCTCCTCCTCCTCCTCCTCCTCCTGCTCCTCCTGCTCCTCCTGCTCCTCCTCTCCTCCTCTCCTCCTCCTCCTCCTCCTCCTCTCTCCTCCCCTCCTCCTCCTCCTCCTCCTCCAGGCGCGAGAACTGTCCGGGACCTGCTCATCGTCGCTCCTCCTCTCCTCTGTCCTCTCTCCCTCCTCTGCTCCTCCCCTCCTCCTCCTCCTCCTCCTCCTCCTCCTCCTCCTCCTCCTCCTCCTCCGGGCGCGATCACTGTCCGGGACCGCGTGCCCTCGAGCCTCTCTCTACGGAGGCCCGGGGAGGAGGAGAACGAGAAGCAGAGGAGCAGACGAGGAGGACGAGGAGGACGAGGAGCAGAGGAGGAGGACGAGGAGGACGAGGAGGAGGAGGAGGACGAGGAGGACGAGGAGGACGAGGAGGACGACGAGGACGACGAGGAGGAGGAGGACGAGGAGGACGAGGAGGACGAGGAGGACGAGGAGGAGGAGGAGGAGGAGGAGGACGAGGACGAGGACGAGGACGAGGACGAGGACGAGGAGGAGGAGGAGGAGGACGAGGAGGACGGAGGAGCGAGGAGGACGAGGAGGACGAGAGGAGGAGGAGGAGAGGAGGAGGAGGAGGAGGAGGAGGAGGAGGAGGAGGAGGAGGAGGAGGGGAGGAAGGAGGAAGGAGGAGGAGGAGGAGGAGGGGGGGGGGGAGGAGGAGGGGCGCCAGCCCCCAGCGCCTGTTGGTGTTGCCCCCCCTCGCCCCCCCCCCCTGTGCGCGCCGCCCGGTCCTCCCCCGTGTACACGCCGGCGGTGCTGCAGGTCGGGGGCAACGACGGGGGGGATACGGCAGGCTCGTGCGGCGTTGACGCGCTGGCGGCGCCAGCGCAGGCGTTAAAGGTTGCATTCCGCGACGCGGAAGCACAGGTGGGCACGGCAATGCCATGGGACCCGGCCGGATTCAGCCTCGAGCAATCGGGGCCGCGGCCGATGGACGCGGTGTCGAAGACCTCTGCGCGCACCGTCGCCGCAGGAACCTGCCGTAGGATCCTCGAGCTTCTTTTCTTGTGGGTACCACGCCTTGCCCGCCCCAGTTTGATCGCCGACAGGGCAGCCCCGCCCAGGGAGGTGCGGAGTTGCCTTCGGGGGCCTCAGGCCGAACTATCGGCGATGCATCGCTGATTCCAGGTCGATGTTCCCCCCCCCCCCTCCCCCCAGCCAGCCCCCCCTTGTCGTTGCCCCTCAGCAGGGAGAGCCCCCGCCATGGGCGCACCCCACGCCAGCCCCCGGACCTCGGGCGCCGCCGGGGAGATCGGAGAAGGGCCGCTGTCGGGCGTTCTCGTCGGCACTCTCGGAGGAGGTATAGGTACCAATACCACTACCCTTTCTCGTTTTCGCCGTTTGGGGCCTTCTGGGAGGCCCTCGTCGCCACCGTCGGATTCGCTTCGAGATTCCAGTCACGACGCACGCCGGGAGAGGTCCAGGGCGTAGCGGTGGCGGTGCCCTGTGGTGTCTCCAGGCTCGGCGGTTTTTTCCAGCCTCGGGGCGCGCTCCAGCAGCTGCGCCTCGCCGAGGGCGCTCCGGGGGATGCCCGGATGATCCCGGACGGCCGGCGGAGAGCCACGACCCGAGGCCCGACGACAAGGGGGACGAAGTTTGAGATCTGCGCTCTGCATTTTTGTCACACCGAGCGTGTTCGCCCAGCCTGGGGCGCCGCGACCCTCACGGATCGGTGCAACTCGAGACATGCCCCAGAGAGGAGGGGTGTCATGATTTTTGAGCTCGGGGTGTGTTTCGAGCTGGAAGGGGCTCAGTTTTTTGGGGGGCGTGATGGAGCTGGAAGGGGCTCGACAGAAACACTAAAATAGAACAAAAATCATGACAACATGCCCCAGAAAGGAGGTTGTGGGGCTCTGGTCGCGATTTTCAGTCCTGATGTTTTTTTTTGTTCGCCTCGTCGGATCTCAGGGCGGGGGGGGGGAGTCGAGGAACGAAGGAAGGCGGCCCGAAAGTGGCCCCGTGCTGGCCCTGAAGTGCCGCCGCGGCAGAAAGCACAACCTTCGGAGCTCCGCGCGGACCTCTTGGGATCTCAGGGCGGGGGGGTCCAGGAACGAAGGAAGGTGGCCCCAGAGTGGCCCCGTGCTGGCCCTGGAGTGCCACCGCGGCAGAAAGCATGAACTTCGGCGCTCCGCGCGGATTTCTTGGATCTGCGCCGGACCTCCCCTGGCGGCGCCTCGGGCGCCGCTCCTGGCTCGCGGCGCGAGGGGAGGGGGCCCGATCCGAGAAGTCCGCGTGGCTCTCCGAGAGTTCCGTGCGCATTGCAGGCGGTCCACGGGCTCCCAGGGGAGCGGCGAGCGGCGCGCGTGCAGGGGTCCTTTTGCCTGCTGTCGGGCCCCCTCGCAGGGCCCTTACAGTGAGCGGCTTGAAAAAGGAGCACTTGCTTTTCAAGAGGGGCTCTCGGTCGTTCCTTAGGTTTACAAATAGTTCCTTATGCGTTATGTATTATGTATCGTTCCTTATGCGTTATTCCTTGGGATAAAAAAAAGGGGCTTCGTTCCTGATTTATCGTTCCTTAGCTCAGGCCGATGACTGCACCTGGGACTCCCAGAGAGGGATCCATGGTGGAACGCCAGCCCCAGGGCTAGGGTGCATACGGGGCCCAGAATGGACAGGCGAGCATCTGATCAAAGCGCCTCCTCCCGAGAAGCTGGGCCAGCGTGAATGGCAGAAGTTGGCCCAGGCCTGGTCAGAGAAATCTTCGGGAAGCTGGTCCAGATTTCTTGAGTGATGGTTTGCATGCACAGATTTCCGATTGTACAACACCACAGC
Organism: Prorocentrum cordatum; assembly: GCA_963575745.1. Lineage (NCBI taxonomy): Eukaryota > Dinophyceae > Prorocentrales > Prorocentraceae > Prorocentrum > Prorocentrum cordatum. The sequence continues at coordinate 191,473 of CAUYUJ010018000.1, forward strand.
CGCCTCTCTCGCCGCCTCCTTCTCCCAGAAAAGGAGAGGAAGAAGAGGCTGGAGGAGGGGAGGCGGGAGGAAGGCGGTGTGTATATCCTTGGCGCCCGCATGTGGGGACACTCCGGGGGAGCCCGCACATCGCAGACCTCCCTCGGCTCCTTGCGAGCCCCAGGGCCCCAGGCCTCTCGTCCCCTTCTTTGGGGCCCGCTCTTTGTGCCGAGTCGTTTGCGTTCGAAGCCAGCCCGCGCCGTCCGAAAGTGCGGAACGACTTGTGACTGCACACTGCCGCCGCGCCGTTGGTTCCGACGCCGGGCCCGACGTCTTGGCGAGGGCGCCTCGGGCATCAGGGCAGCTTCCGCCTCGGGCCCACACTTTGCCGCGAGTGTTTGCCCCGGTGCCGGCTTCCTCTGCTCGGGCGCGGTTCAGAACAAACGGCGCGCAGGCATATGTTCGAGTCATTGGCAGTCTGGGATTAAGAAGATCGAGGCGTCGGATCTCTGGGAATCGCGGCGTCGGGGGTCCGGGTCATCACCGTCGCCCATGATGAGAATCCCTGGTGGGCACGACGGCATGGGCTTGCAGGGCAGGGTGATGCAGGAGCAGGCGTTCCTCATGCCGGAGGAGGCGCTGTGGGGCATTTGCGAGCCATACTTTCAGGAGCCAGAGAAGTAAAAATTGCATGGGCAAACATTGTAGGTGCTCCACGCGGATTCCCTCGGATCTGCGCTGGGCCCCCACGGCGGCGCCTCTGGCGCCGCCCGTGGCGCGCTCTGGGCGTTAGGGAGGCACCGCGCGGACGTCCAAAAGTTTATGTGTACAGTGGAGGCCCATGCCAAGAAACACCCTGCTTGCCTCCAGGGGGCCCTAGGTTTCTTGGGTTGCGATGCTCTTGCCATGGAAAGCGTGACGTTCGCGCACGAAAAATCGACGGACTTCCTGGTGGATCAGGATTGGGTTTCTTGTGGAGGGTTTCTCGTGGACTGGCCTCCGCTGTATGCCGCTTTCTTCGGGGTTGGCCAAGAGGGGCGTGATGGCTAGGGGAGGGGATATCATGGCGGGGGCAATGGTATCTCCCCAGATGTCAGGGCCCCTCGTCTTATTTCAATACGTTCCCTGGCGCCCCCTGGTCCGCGAAACATGCCTCGGGCCGTGATTTGCACCCCCCCCCTCTTGGCCACCCCCCTCCTGGACGCCCCCGGTTAGAGGAAAGAAAACTATGCACATACACCGATTCTGGCCAGGACCATCCTGAGCCCAGGATCGGTGCATACGCCCTCTTGCCTTGGCCAGGAAGGTATATGCACCGATCCTGGGTCAAGGATGGGCGTTGTCAGGGTCGGTGCATGTGCATAGTTCTCTTTCCTCTACCGGTTTCTCTGAGGAGATGATCTTGACCCTGCAGCGGGAGATCCAGAAGGCAGCGCAGGCGCTGCTGGAGTCGAGCAGGGCGGACAGTTCCTCGGCGGAGGTGCTCGTTGGCGGGGGCATGGCATCCACATCCACGGCCTCGCGGCCGGAACCCGCCGGCCGCGACCGCCACGATGGGTACCCCCACCTCCTCCTCCTCCTCCTCCTCCTCCTCTCCTCCTCCTCCTCCTCTCCCTCTGTCGCCTCCCCCTCCCCCTCCTCCCCCTCCTCCTGCTCCTCCTCCTTCTCCTTCTCCTCCTCCTCCTCCTCCTCCTCCTTCCTCCTCCTCCTCCCCCTCCGCCTCCTCCCCCTCCTCCCCCTCCTTCTCCTCTTCCCCCTCCTCCTCCTTCTCCTCCTCCTCCTCTTTCTCCTGCTCCTCCTCTTTCTCTATCTTCTCCTCCTCCTCCTCCTCCTCCTCCTCCTCCTCCTCCTCCTCCTTTCCCTCTGCGCGAATGCCCCCGCGCGGAACGCACCCATGGGATCGCGTATCCATGGGATGGCGCTTCGGCGTTTGGACCGTGAGAGGGCAAGAACGCGGATGCCGTCGGGAACTTTGGCCCCGCATGTCGCTCCACCGGGTCTGGCCCACTACGCCTCGGCACGACGCGCTCGCCACGCCCCAGTCCCCGGGCGTGGGCGTCCGCGTGCCGACCTTTTCACAGCCCCCCCGCCCCGCGGAGAGGAGCGACATGCTGTGCACCCGCCCGTAGGGCAGGGCGTGTCGCCTGGGGCTGCCGTCGCGACACTCTTTGGGGGGGGGGGGCTGGCGGCGCGACACCGCATGCGCACGCGGTCGACGTCCCCACGGCGGAAGCGGCGACGAGGGGCGCGAGGGGGGAGGAAGGGAGGGAAGGAAGGAAGAGGGGGAAGGAAGGGAAGGGAAGGAAGGAAGAGGGAGAGCAGGAAGGAAGGACGGAAGGAAGGAAGGAGGGGAAAGGAAGGAAGGAAGAGGGGGAAGGAAGGGGCGCGAGGGGGGGAGGAAGGGAGGGAAGGAAGAGGGGGAGCAGGGCGAGCCCCTCAGACGCCGTGCCCGCCGTCGCGACGCGCTGGGCAGAAGTTCCCGACCGTGTGTGTAAGTCGGGCGTGTGCCCCTACAGGGGGGGGGTTCTGGGCGACAACGAAAACCTACCAAAAACACATACCCCCACAAATGGTGACAAAAGTAGCTCTATCGTCAAGGAAATCGTCCCCACATCATTGTTTCGACTATTTGTGAAATGTCCTCCCGTCGAGGGACAGGCCCGACTTCCCCGTGTGTTCGCTGCCGGCGAGGTTAGGGGGCCACATATGCGAGCCCCACCCCCTGCCCCCCACGATCTCTGGGGGGGAGGGTGGGGTTCACTCCGTTCGGGAGCTCCCGTGCGAAGTGAACCCCACCCCTTCCCCCTCAGAAATCGTGGGGGGCAGGGGTATAGGGCTCGCACGTGGCCCCCTAGAGAGGTGCCGAACCGGCCGGGCATGGGGGGCCACGGCGGGCTGCACGCGCCGGCGGACGGCGGCAGCGCCGCGCCCTTCGGGTCGCTGCTGGGGCCCGGCTCGGGCACCCGCATGGTGCGCGAGCCGCTGCACGAGGAGGACTCCGCACACGAGGCGCCCGGCCCAGCCATCAGTCAGGAGGGGAAAAGACACCCAGACACGATTCATCGTCGATTCCCAAGAAAATATGGGAAAATGTGGGAAGTGGGGGGGGAGACAGGAACCCAGAAGATATGGGAAAATACGGGGAATCTGGTTACCTTTGTCTATTTATTTGTGTGTCCCAGTTCCCCTTCACTCAGAGGAGGAAGAGGTTCCCGTACCTCTTCAAGCAGTGGCGAAGCGTCCTGGCTCGCCTATGACCCTGCCAAAGAATGTTCTGTAAGAGCCTTGCCTTTGGTGGTTTCCACGAAATGTTCTCAGAGCATTGCTGGTCGAGATGGTCTTGTTTTAACACATCGGGCTCATGTTATAAGAACACTGTTTCTGTTCTGAGAACATGTTTGGGTTCTAAGAACATTTCGTGGTAGGACTATAGGAATGCCGGGGCGGTCGGCCCCTGCCCAACCTCTACCCTGCGCCCGTTCTGCCCCTCCAGGGCCTCCTGGGTGGCCCTCGTCGCCACCGCTGGATTCGCCTCGAAATCCTAGTCAGGACGCACCCCGGGAGTGAGAGGTCCCGGGAGCAGTGGCATCGGCACCTTTCTGGTTCCCCCAAGACACCTGGCGGCTCGAGCAGGCTTGCGGCCTCGAGGCCCACGGGCGTGGCGCTCCGTGTCGCCACGGGCGGAATTCGCCGGGTGCCCGCCCCCGTGGCCAGGCCAGGTCGACGCGGCTCGACGGATGCCGTACGAACATGTGGGGCCCATATGGGGCTATGGTCGTGAGTTGCCGCGATGTTGCCCGAGTCAGCCGGCACGCAGCGGAGTTCCGCGAGGACAGGACTCGGCCAGATCGCTGGATCCTGCAGCATCCTGCGGTGCCGGGTCTTGGCCGAATCAGGTTCGGGAGCCGCTGGCCGGCAGGCGGCTCGTTCTTCCCCACCCGGCGGGCTGGGACTGCCAGATCTGCAGGGGGAGAGCCTGCCGACCTGTCTCGCACGCCCTGCCTGCCGGCCGCGAGGCCCAGAGCGTGCAGATGCTCCCTGGGTGTCCCGCATCGTGCTGTCGACGAGTGACGACTGCATGCCGCAACCGCCAGGCCCAAAGCTTGCTGGTGCGCTCTGGGTATCCCGCCTCGAGGCAGCATCTTTGACTCTGCAGTGCGTCCGGAGGCCGCTTTCGTGCTGCCCTATGGCCGCTAAGACACGGCTCAGGACGAAAAGTCGGCCCCGAGGAAGGGGTCGAGAGCTCCTGGGGGAGGGACCCATGCATCGAAGAAGGCCGAGCCGCCAGATGTCCTTGGGCAGCCCAGGGAAGCTCGAACAACAGCAGCCCCCGCATGCCTGGCATCGACGTCCCGCAGAAGGTCTCGGGAGGGATGGAAAGTATCAATGTCACTCGAGCCGTCTCCCAATCGAGCCAGAAAAAAATACAAGTGCACAAAAATCAGCTTTCGGAGGTCCGCGCGGATTTCCGACGGTTTATGTTCATACCGTCTTCTTTCTTTCATGATTTAAGCATACAATGGCACCATGAATTCGTGGCCTAATTTAGGTCCTCCGTTTTTAGGGTTACCCCTAAACATGCGGGTGGTTTCGTCTGTGGCATCTGCCAAACAAAAAGACCTCCATATCCCTATTGTTGGTGGCCCTCCCAACTCAGGCCCCCCCCCCAAAGGATCAAGGGTACTTTCAGTGCCTGTCATCTCGGGTATCGGTTGTCACGCGCGCCGTCCCTCAAGCTGTGCGCGTGAAATGCTGGTTTGCTGGTTGGCCGGAGGTTGACAGGAGCCCCTGCCATGCCAGGTCGATGTGCGATCTGCCCGTTTCCGGTTCGTGGAGGGCGCGTTGCGGTCGCAATGACACTTGATACTGCCCCAGACACCCGCATCCGACAATGTGTTTTGTCCAACTCGGCAACGCGCAGAGGGGGGTAGGGGGAGGGGGGAAGGCTTCTTAGAAGCACCCCTGCTTCTTAGAAGGCGCGGGCCTTCTCTACAGACGCAAGGCCGAGGCCTTCTAAGAAGCAGGGTGCTTCTAAGAAGCCCTCCCCCCTCCCCCTACCCCCTGTTTGCGCGCCGCCAACCAATGCGCGCCCCCTGACCTCCCGCCCCCTTCTCTGGGGGCAGTCTCGCGCCTTGGATCCGTGCTGCCACCGGAGGCCATGATGTGAGGACAGCGCCGCGCCTGACAGAAAGCACACTGTCGGAGGTTTGGTGGGTCGCTCGACCGGCGTGACACTGATGTCCGCAGAAGGCATTTGTGCACTAGCACCGTGCCTGGCCTGGGCCATCCTAGGCTCTGGGGTAGTGCACAGAGTATAGACTTGGGTTGTCCGCTTGGTTTTGTTTGGCCGAGTTATTGTTCTGGCAACTCTGTTGATTTCGTAACCGTCTCAAAGAGTCGACCTATTGATCGGGGACCGCCCCACAGAGTCGACCCATAGAGCAAATTGATTGGCGCCGTTCTGTAAGCATTGCGTGAATCCAGCAAGTGATTGAATGCACTGGCAGACCCTATTGATGGTTTCTGGTGTTGACGAACGCATTGATGTTTGAAGACGTGCCGCAGAAACCGATGTATGTTTTCAATGTGTGGAAAAAATCTCGTTGGTTATTCAAATGCAGATCAAGGATTTCATTGATTCCTGAATCATATCGAGAAACGTATCGTGTACAGTATCAGCGCTTCGCACGACCTATTGAGCTATGTGATTCCATTTAGGCGTGTTACGTGTCGAGCGATTTCTTGGTAGGTGTTCAAAAAAAGCAACAGGCCTCTTTAACACGCCAAACAACAGTCAACAGGGTCTGCCAATGCATACAAACGCTTGTATACATTCAAGCTGGATTCCTGCGAGGCCTACAGAATGGACAATTCATGTGCCCTATAAGTTCCTAATGGGACGGCGTCCGGTCCATGGGTCGACTCGGTGGGAAGGTTGCGAAGTAACTCGAAACGGTTTTTTCACGAGGAGGAGGGGGAGGAGGAGGAGGAGAAGCGGGGTGAAACGAATAGGAAGGACAACAAGGGAAGGGCCATGTATATGAAAGGCAGAGGAGTAGGAGACGGAGGAGGCGGAAGGAAGGGGAGGTAATAAACGAAAGGGAAGGGGACATAGAGGAGATAGGAGGATGAGGAGGAGGAGGAGGAGAAGGAGGAGGAGGAGGAGGAGGGAGGGCAAGAGAGAAAGGAGGCGGATAGGGGAAGGTTGGGAGGAGGAGGAGGAGAAGGAGGAAAGCGAGGAGGGAAAAGATGGAGAAGGATGAGGAGGGGGGAGGGGGGCACAGGGAGCAGGGAGGAGGAGGAGGAAGAGGAGGAGGAGGAGGGGAGTCAGAAATGAGCTCCAGTATAAATCCACGGGGCGGTTGTGAACGGAGCCTGGCGGAGAAGGGGAGATGAGAGGTGGGAGGGAAGTAAGAGGATTAGGAGGATGAGGAGGAAGTAGAAGAAGGAAGAAGAGGAGGTGTGAAGTAGAAGAAGAAATCAGGAAGAGGATGAGATGACGCCCGTGGGCCGCCTGTGCCACCGCCCCTCGGAGCGACATTCTCTCGCATCCTGATGCAGGGAGCTACTGGCTTTTGGTAATAACCTTGCTCGTCCTGACATTCTCCTGGTCATCCTGATCATCCTAGTCCACGTCGGACCATTCCTCCTCATCCTTGCTCCGTCCTCCTCATCGCCATTATCCTTATCATGATTCTCTTCCTCCGCATCCTCCTCATCGCCTCGCCCTCGGCTGGGGCCCGAAGCTGGCCGGGAGGCAGGGGGGCAGGCCCGACTCGTTCTTGGATGGTCGACTCCTGCCTGTTATGGCCTGGCAGATCTATTTGGGGTGGCCGGTTCACATGTTCCGACTGGTTTTTTCTTGTCCGAATACAGGTGGCCTAATTTGTGTATTTGTTGTCAGTCGTTTTTTCTTGTCAGCGGTTCGACCCTCATTTACTCATTCTGGCAACGCGTTGGACTCTTGATCACCGTGTTCCAACAAACGGGGAGACGTCTTTGAGATGCTCCTGCAAACAGCTGCTTCTTTTTTGGCAGTTTGACTTTTGGTGTCGGCTGTTTGATTGTTATTTCGGATGCTCTGAACAGAAAGGACGACATGGGTTGGTGTTCGGGCCAAAAGTGTGACTCTTGTTTAGGGGGGAACTCTGATTCGGGGTTTTTCAGCAAAGCAGGTCGGATCAATGTGTCTCTTTTTTCTGGGGTGATTCTTAATCTGGGTGTCCCGGCAAACCAATGCAATTCTACTCATTGGAGGGTCGATCCAGTATTAATTTGAAGTGATCCGTTAAAACAGGTCGGAAGAGTGTGATTCTTCATTGGGGGATTAGCTCTTGCTTAGGATGCTCCGGCAAACGGTTGGCTCTGAATCTGGGATGTTTCGGAACATCCATTCGGACGGGTGTGATTCTTAATTTGGGTGTTCTGGCAAACCAGTTCCATTTGCTTCATTTCCAGCGGTTCCTGTTATTCACTGGGGAGGGGGGCAGGGTCGGTTCAGTATTTTGCAGGGCCCAGCAAATCTGAGTCGTAGGGCGGGGGCTCTGGGTCCTGGAGGCATGAGTCCGTATTGGCCGTTGGGGGCGGAAGGAGAAGGGGCGACGCAGGAAAGAGGATGAGAATGAGGATGAAGAGAGAGAACGGGTCGGGTGTTGCTAGAAGTGCCCGAGGTGTTCCCAGGATTTCCAAAGAGGCCTCCACGGTCTTCAGAGCACCCCTCACGAGGTCCAGAGGGCCCCAGGGGCTCCAAAATTTTGAAAAGCTGGGGGCAAGAAGGGCCTTCGGCCAGGGGCCAGGGGCACCTTTAGTAATCCCCGACCGGGTGGGCAACAAGAGGATGGGGGAAGAGAGGATGTAGGAGGACGAGGACCAGGGAACGGAAGATGAGGAGGAGGGGGGGTACCCAGGAGGACCTCAGAAGAATGAGGGTAGGGATGATGATGATGATGATGATGATGATGATGATGATGTGGTGATGCTGATGATGATGATGATGATGCTAATGCTGCTGATGATGATTGTGATAGAGATGATGATGCGGATGATGATGACGCTGATGATGATGATGATGATGGTGGTGATGATGATGATGATGATGATGATGATGGTAACGATGATGCTCATGTCAATGATGATGACGATGATGTTGATGATGCTGATGGTGATGACGATGATGATGCTGATGGTGATGATGGTGTTGATGATGTTGGTGCTGACGATTATGATCATGATAATGATGCGGATGATTATAATGATGATGATGATGATGATGATGATGATGATGATGATGATGATGATGATGGTGATGGTGATGATGGTGATGGCGAGGAAGAAGAGGAGGGGGAGGAGGACAAATAATAATTGGGAGTGGGAAGGGGGATAATGGCGGACGGAGAGGACAATGGAAGAAGAGGAGGAGGAGGGACAGTATTGTGCGATTCCAAGCTCAATTCTTATTGGTCGATTCTTTTGGGGGAACGCTTCTCTTGTTGGCGTGTTTTGTTCGGCTCTATCCTGATTTTACACGTCGGTCTTTAGACATTTGTATTTCTGGATTCCCCAAACCCAACCTACGTACGTCAAGCCCTTTCTTACCAAGAAACGATATGCTTTGGTTGTTGTTTGCTATTCTTTGGGTGGCCAACCCAAGATATTTCGTCCTCCTTCCTACCTCATGTTTTTACTTTTTCTTCCGACCGGCATGCAGTTCTTCCTGTTCGCTGACACAATTCAGTTCGGTAGCCACCGGACAAAGCCACCCACGAACACCTCAAGTACAGACCCTCCTGGCGGAGGCCGGGAGGGCGTCGACACCATGCTGGGGCCCAGGATGGCCCTGGCCTGCCACGGTGGTGGTGTACAGATGCTTCCTGCGTGCCCGTCGGTCGTTGGAAGTAGGCATCTCTGGAATTCCAGATCCCACTCTGCTTCAAGCGCCTTTTCTACTTCAAGAATCGATGTGTGGCTGTTGTTTGTTGGTTACTCTTCGGGCGGGCCTGAACCCGATCTACTTGATCCGTCTTCCTGCTTTCCTGTTTTTGCCTGCTTCTTCCAACCGACGTGTCCAGATGCATCCTGCGCGTGGTACGTCAGGAGGGAAGCAAAACACACAATGAATCGTCGATTCCCAGGAAAGTATGCAAAATGAGGGAAGACAGGGGGAAGACAAACACCCAGAAAATAAGGGAAAACACAAGGGGGATCCTGGGATTTGTGTGTATCTATGTTTGTGTGTCCCTGGGCCCGCTCAGTATGCTAGGGGGCCACATGCGAACCCTACCCCTACCCCCCAGGATTTCTGAGGGGGAGGGTGGGGTTCACTTTGTTCGGGAGCTCCCGAACGAAGTGAACCCCACCCTCCCCCTCAGAAATCGTGGGGGGTAGGTGTAGGGTTCGCACGTGGCCCCCTACATGCTGCTTCCTGCCCTCCGAGAAAGGTCGCCTTCCATCGCACGTCGAGCAGCGTGTCGCCGGCAGGGCCCCCGGCCAGGGAGCCCTCTGCCGGCCAGGCCGGCGGGTCGCACCGGACGTCGCCGGCGACGCAGGGCCCCGAGCCCTCCGGCATGCAGGCCGTGGTCCTAGCCGAGTCCGGGGCGACGACGGCGCAGCAGGACTGTCCTCTCAAAAGAAGAGCAGTCTGCACCAAGACACTTTCATCATCATCACCATCATCGTCGTCGTCATCACCATCAACATCATCATAATCAACATCATCATCGTCGTCATCATCATCAGTATCAACATCATCATCAACATCATCATCATGTTCTGCATCTTCATCATCATCCGCATTGTCATGATCATCATCATCAGCATCATCAGCATCATCATGATGACCGTTACCACGATCGCAAACATCTTTATCAGTCTCATTAACTTCATCACCATAATCACTATCATTTTCACTATCAGCATAAATACCAATAACATCATCATCATCATCATCATCATCATCATCATCATCATCATCATCGTCACTATCATCATCATCATCATCGCCATCATCATCATCATCATCATCATCATCATCATCATCATCATCACCATTATCACTTTCATCCTTACATCTTTATCATCCTTACCCTCCTGCTCATCCTCCTCCTAATCACCATCATTGTCATCATCATCATTTTAATCACATCCCTCGTCACCGCCATCGTGCTCATCATCATCACCATCATCACCATCATCACCATCGTCTTCTGCATCATCATCATCATCATCGTCACCATCACTACCACCATCATCCTCCTCATCATCCTCATCATCATCAGCATCATCATCATCTTCATCATCATGACCATCATCATCACAAGCACCATCGCCATCATCATCATCAGCATCATCACACTCACCATCACCATCTTCATCACCACCACCATGACCATCACCATCGTCAGCAACATCATCACCATCGTCAAGACCACATCCCCGACCCCTGCGCGAATGCCTTCGGTCTGCGCTGGGGTCCTCTTTGCGGCGCCTCCGGCGCCGCCCCTGGCGCGCTCCACGCGACAGGGAGGGAGGCCCAGCGCGGATCCAAGACAGCCGCGTGGACCTCCAACTTGGTATCGCTCGGACGTGTGCACTTTTTTCTCGGCGGGGATCATTGAGGAGCATCCTGGAACATCCTGCGAACAAAACCAGGCACGAAACCGAAACAAAATACAGGGAGTGGACGTCCGAGCGATGGGCTGGCCGAGCGTCTATATTGGAGAGGCCTGACGGCCGGTGCCGCCGACCCTGATCGAAAGGGCTGGGAGTGGGGGGAGGAAGCGGAGGATGAGGAGGAGGAGGAGGAGAAGGAGAAGAAGAAGGAGGAGGAGCAGGAGGAGCAGGAGGAGGAGGAGGAGAAGGAGGAAGAGGAGGAGGAGGAGGAGGAGGAGGAGGAGGAGGAGGAGGAGGTGCAGCCTCTGCGTGCCCGCTCGCAGAAGAAGTGCGCCCCGGGAGCCGGCCGAGCGTCTGTGTCTTCCTGCGGGGCCCGCTCCCTCCATGGTCGGGCCACGAGCGGCGAGCCTGTCCACGTCCGCGCCCTCGCGGCCCCGGGCTCCGGGGGGCGCGATCCCGTGGAGCGCGCCGTCGCGCCTTCACCAGCAGTGGGCGCAGCGTCCTGGCTCGCCCACGGGCCCTACACCCACAGGCGATGCTTAAGAAGAGCTAAGGTTTCGTCCAGAGTCTCGATGATTCTTGACTTGTCCATGTGAGTCCCAAGATTTTGATAGAGGTTCTGGGTTTTCTTCCAGTTCTGGGACTGTGGATTTCTGAGCCCATGGTTTCTTAAGCGTTTCGCAGGGTGTACCCTACACTGCTCTGAGAGCCTCTTGTGGTTTCCACGACATGTTCTTACAACATTTCTGGCGCAGCCTGCCTTGTTTTATCACCTCGGGGTTCTGCTCCAAGAACCTCGTTTCTGCTCTCAGAACATCTTCGAGTTCTAATAAACATCTCGTGGCAGGACTATAAGAAGGCCGGGGCGGTCGGTCCCTGCTCAACACTCGGTGCTGGTCGCGCGGGGGGGGGGGCATCCGCAATAGAGGCGCCCCGTCCGTGTCCACGGGGCCTGCGGCCCAGGGGCCGAGCCCGCGGCGAGGCTGCGAGCCCACGCCTCCGACGTCTCGATGTATCTTTGAGCGTGGGGCACCCGGGGCCTCTCGGCCCCTTGCCTGGCACGGGCTCTTCGTCCTGGCTCGTGGTGTTTGGCAGTTCCAGGGTCCGGCATCGCCCTCCGGAGGCTGGAAGCGGAGACAAGCATCAGGCTCTATATGTTTGAGTCTCTGGAGGTTTGGGGCCTGGATATGTTTTCCGCCAACGGTCGGGCGGACGGAACGGGGGGGGGGCATGGGCGGGGGCGGCGAGACTGAGGCGCACCATTTCCAGCACCTGCTGTCGGGGCCGCGGCGGCAGTGGACAGGGTCCACTCTCGGGGCCACTGCTCTGCAAATCTCGATGCCCCTCCCCCCTCCCCCGTTTGCTGCCCTTCCCGTCGACGTCCGCCCGAAGGCCTCGGGCCCGTGCTACGTGATGCCGTCACCGCAGAACCAACGGACCCCGGGGAAGAACAAGCGGCGCAGGCATGAGCTTTCGGAGGTTTGCGCGGGTTTCTTATGTCGGCGTTGGAGCTCTCTCTGGCGCGCGGGGCGCGCCAGGGGCGGCGCCGGAGGCGCCACCAGGGAGACTCCTCGAGCTGTAAGAGGCAAAAGTCAATGCAAACGGGGGTCAGCCAGAGCGCTGGATCTTGCAGGACCCTGCAGAGCCAGCGCCGCATTGACCCGGGCTTGCGTGTAGGATCTTGCCGGATCCTGCAGGATTGCGCAGGATCTTGCAAAGCCTGGCTGACCCTGGTTTGCATTGACCCAGGTCAGTAGATCCCCGAACTCCAGCGCCGATTCGATCCGGAGGCGCCTCGGCGCGCGCGCGCGCCAGGTGGCCCCAGCGCCGACCCAAGAACTCCGCGGAGACCTCCGACCGTTTACCAGCCAGAAACGCATCCCTATCCCGAATGACTGACATCTCCCGACCTCGGTGACGATCTTGAGGATCCCGTCAGATTCTGAGGGCACATCCCGAAGACTGTCATCGCCTTGGGCTTGCCGATCCCAGGGATAGGGATAAGTTCGGAGCTGGTTGACCTTTCTGTTCATGCAGTGGTTGCTTCCGCTACAGGCGCACGCCTTCCCTGTCGCCGCAGATCCCTCTGGCGCACTTGCATGGCTACAGCGCCAGCTCCATCGACGCCCTCGACGGCGACAAGAGCATGATGGTGTGCAGGCACTGGAAGTCGAAGGGCTGGTGCCGGCTGGAGGGCGGGTGCAAGTTCCTGCACCCGGACAGCAAGGCCGCCCAAACGGAGTCGGAGCAGCATCGCGTGTACAGGGCCAGGGGAGTGCTTATCGGCCTCTTGGAATGGTTAAGGGGCTCTCCCTCCCCCGCCGCCGCGCAGAATCTTTCGATCCCTCGCGTGAGCTGGCGCTTTTCTAGGCAATGTGATGCACTTTGCGATGTATCCATGGCGCGATCCCATCGCGCTGCGTCGCCGATACATCGGCGCTGCGGTTTCATCGGGAGCCGGACCTTTGCCATCCCACCATCGCCAATGCATAAGTGCGCGATCCGCAGCCCCCATCAATTCCAGGCTGACGGTGTGCCACGCTGGCAGCCCGCGTAATCAGCGGCGTAAGGTCGCTATGTCTCAGGAGGGGAAAAATCACAGACACAATCAATCGTCGATCTCTCAGAAAATATGGGAACATATGGGAAGTGGAGGGGAAAGACAGAGCCCCAGAAGATATGGGAAAATATGGGGAATCCTTTTATTTGTGTGTATTCATTTGTGTGTCCTGGGGCCCCTTCAGTGTCTTCTCGCGTCAGGCCCTTCTGTGTTCTTCGCTCACTCCAGGTATCCGACGCCATGCTCTGCCAGGGCGCGGCCCCAGAGAGGCCCCGACCCCTTGCCCGTGGTCTGTCTTTTCGCCCCGGATCCGAAGGATTGCAAAAAAAAACCCTGGATTGCAAAAAAACCTAGGATTGCAAACAAACCCTGGATTGCAATCCTTCGTTCGATTTTTTTTTGTTTGCAATCTTTCGTTTTTTTTTTTTTTGTTTTTTTTTTTGCAATCCTTCGTTCTGATGGCCCAGGGGCCCGACCGCGCGCCCTGGAGACGGGAGTCGAGGAACCGCGCCGAGAGCCTCAGAGAGGCGAGAACCGGCCGGGGCGGCGCAGGCCCCCAAGGGAGGCCCCAAAAGACGGCATCGGTATATATTCCAGATTTCGTAATAAAGGGAGGGGGGTCTCATTTCGGGGGGGGGTCTCTTCCAGGCCATCTTGGAGGGCCTGGGGGGGTCTGGGGGCGATGTCTTGGAGGGTTCTCCCACGGGGGGGGTCTAAAACTTCTCGTCTGGGAGGGTGGAGACCCCCTCCCTTTTATTACGAAATCTGGAGTGTCAATATCTTTTCCTCTTCTGATCCTCCTCCGCCCCTGCTTCCAAAGTCAACCCCCTGTCCTCTTTCTTCTGACCATGCCCCTCATCAGGCTCGTGCCGCTCCTGGGGCCGCTTCCGCTACCGCTCACTCAGCAGATCGTTGGAGATCTGTGTGCGCACCGATCCTGAGCCCAGGAATCCATTCAAAGTCGGTCCCTGGACCCCTCCTGGGGTCCGGACGCAACTCGGAAAACCCATGGGTTTTCCGAGTTGCGTCCGGCCGTGGCGGCGAGGGCCTCCCCGAAGGCAATTTTTGGGGGGAAACCGGAAGGTACCGATACTGCTTCTCCCCGGACCTTTCCCGGGGTGCGTTCTGACCAGAGTCTCGAGTCGACCCCAGCGGTTGCGACGAGGGCATCCGAAGGAGCCAACCAAGAGGGGAAAGCGAGGCAAGTTTGGCTGTCTGGGTACATTTGGGTTCCGGCTGTCTCAACTCGCCATCTTCGTCTCGGCGCGAACGACATGGGCACAGAAAGAATGGGTACAATGCCCCACAGCAGTTCCTGTTCATTTGAAGAGGACTCGCTGTCTGTGTCGCCGCGGCCTGTGTACATTTGAGACAGAAGGCCGCCTGCCCAGCAGCGGCCGCTGTTGGCTTTGGACAACACTTGCTGTTTGCCATTGGGCCTAGTTTTTCCGTACCCATCTCGGGCGTCCAAAAATCTGAAAGAACAAAAAAACACCAAAAGAGGAGGAGGAGGAGGAGGAGGAGGAGGAGGAGGAGGAGACGGAGGAGGAGGAGGAGACGGAGGAGGAGGGAGGGAGAGGAGGAGGAGGAGGAGGAGGAGGAGGAGGAGGAGGAGGAGGAGGAGGAGGAGGAGGAGGAGGGAGACGGAGGAGGAGAGAGGGGAGGGGGGGAGGAGAGGAGGGAGGAGGAGGGGAGGAGGAGGAGGGCGCCCAAATCCTCGGTGCCCTGGGCTCCGAGCGCCCCCATCCAGGACAGCAAGCGGGGCACCGGCGTGCCCCCGAAGCGCGGCGGCGGCGCGGGCGGCCGGGAGGGCGCCGGCCCGGCCGGCGAGGGCACGCCCCCGGGCGGCGGGGCGGCGGCCGCGGCGGGGGAGAGCACGCGGAGCTCGGGCACGAGGTCCAGGCGCGGGGGGGCGGGGGGGAGCGGGTGTAAAACGACGCGAAGATCGGGACAAAATCGGATCGGGATAACTCGAAATCTCTGAGAATCGGCGGGTTTGGAGGATGTATTGGGCGCCGCGGCCGCTCCAGAGCGTTCCGGAACGCTCTGAGAGCGCTCCGGAACGCTCTGGAGCGATTTATCCCGATCCTAGCCCTGTTTTAGGGTGCGCGGGGAAGGCGTGGCGGCGCAGGCACGAATAAAGTCCAGGCGGGCCTCAGGTCGGGGCCCTGAACTTTTGGTCGCGATCCTGGTCTGTTCGGGGGCCACGCGCGAACCCTAATTACCCCCACCCCCCACCATTTCGGAGGGGGGGGGAGGGGTTCACTTCGCTCGGGAGCTCTCGAACGAAGTGAACCCCACCCTCCCCCTCAGAAATCGTGGGGGGTAGAGGTAGGGTTCGCATGTGGCCCCCTATCTGTTTCGGGCCGGACGAAAAGGGGGCATGGGGGAAGGGGGGGGTACGAGATCTGCTGCGTGCAGCTGGTTTCGGCCCCACCGAGGGGCCCATGCCTCGATGCGTGGAGGCGCTGGGAAAATCAGCTATACGTGAGCTGATTCTCACCCCCCCCCCTTTGCTATCCCCCCCTTTCGCCCGGCCCGACTGTTGCGCGACATTGAGCTCTTCACGACCATTAGTTTGTTCGCGACTTCGCGACCATATGCATGTCTCGCGGCCCTCAGCTTGCTCGAGGGGGTGGGCCTCCCAACAGATGAGGGGCAGCAGGTTTTCGCCCAATACCTCCCCCACCCTTAACGTTTCTTGTCCGAGGTGGCCGTCCCCCCCGCGGTGGAAGTCGAAGCAGCGCAGGCATGGATGAAGGCGCGTGGATCAGCGACGGTCCCTCTGAGATCTGGGCGTGGTAGTTTTTGCTACACAAGGCGTTTTCGCCCTGTGTCGGTTCTATACAAGCACGGTGCGGGGATCGAGGAAGCGCAGACATGGTTTGACAAGGCGCGTAGACCTAGCGACCCAGCATGCTCGCGTCGTGGCGAAGGGCCCTCGCAAGGACCCAGGCCAGTCAAACGACGACTCGGGAAGAAAAGCCAGTCCTGGGGAATCGGTCGAGTCATCCGCGGGTCGGCGCATTGAGACAATCATGGTATCGCATGTTTGGGCAGGTCGCGCACGATGTCCAGGCTCTGTGCGATCGAAGTCGTTACGAAAAGTGAGGAAGAGCAGGAATTGCTTAGGGCCCTGAGATATCAGCGTTGCAAGTTTGCCGCAACGGACAATTTCGCTTTGTTTCGGGCCCCAGGTCCGTCACAGATCGGTGCGGCTCGAAGCATGCTGGAGATCCATAGATCCGTAATTCATGTCAGCGCGTGCTGGCGGAAAAATTGGTGCGTTGTCCTCTTGAGACAGGAAATCGCCTGCCCAACAGCGGCCGCTGTCGGTTTGGGTCCGTCGAATAGCTCGTTTCGCTACTGTGGTGGTTAACGCGCACTATATAATATGCACTGCACCCGAGCGCTCGTGCATATCTCAGGTTGCCATCGGGGAAGGCACAATGGGCGATATTGGCACACACATATATGGTCGATGTTGTGTTTCCATTCTGGGACCCCCTCTGGAAATGTGTGTGTGGGGGAGAGATCAACACACACATATGGCGAACAGTGTGGTTCCCATGTTGGCTGATGGGCACCGTGCCCACCTCTTGTTCGGCACCCGCCTGCTTGCCCACAGGCGATCCGGCAGGGGCAGGAACAACCGAGGCCAGAACGCCAGCGGCGCCGCCGGCCCGGACGAGGGCCACTGGAGGGAGGCAACTACACACCCACACTCGAAGAGCCAAGAAAACAGCATAAGCATAGATGTTCGACGGTCCGCGCGGATTTCTTGGGTCGGCGCCGGGCCCCCCTTGGCGGCGCCTCCAGCGCCGCCCCGGGCGCGCTCCGCGCGCCAAGGAGGGAGGCGCACGGAGGACCGAACGTTTGTGTTTCTGCAGTTTGGGCTGTCTTTTTCTAGACCTCTCCTGGCCAGGCCGATCTTGGGCCGTGGAGCCAGCTTGGGGCGGAGGTGGCCCAGCACTGGCTCGGGCAAGCAGGCAGGGGTGAGGAAGGGGGCCACTCGTCGCCACGGCTGGACGCGGCTCGGACAACGAATCAGTTTCGACACTGGGAGGGGCCTGGGGGGAGGAGGAGGAGGAGGAGGAGGAGGAGGAGGAGGAGGAGGAGGAGGAGGAGGAGGAGGAGGAGGAGGAGGAGGAGGAGGAGCCCGGTTTTGAGCTAATTTGCCCTCGTCACCTTTCTTGACCGAGGCTTTCTGGGCTCGGCCGGCACAGGCCCCACAGGAGGGCCGTGTCCTTCTCGGGCCCAAGGTCGGCGCACTTTTGTCCTGGCCGTGCCGGTCAGGACGTGCGCACCGGACCCGGGGCCAGGATTTTCCTGGCCAGGATCGGTGCTGGCGTATATCGGGGGCGGAAAAGAGGGGGGTGATGACTAGGGGGGGGGGGATCTCATGGCGTGGGCCATGATACTTCCCCAGATTTCATGGCTCCTCTTCTTGTTTCATTACGTCCCTGGCCCCCCCGTCGGGCCGCGCACATGCCGCCGGTCATGATTTGCAGCCCCCCCTCTTAGACACCCCCCTCTTTGCCGCCCCCGAGTATAGATGGCGCCCTCCCAGGCCACACGCCTGGCGCTGCTCCAGCGCACGTGCTGACCATGCAGGGGGCGCCACCGAACGGCCCAGGCCGCCACGACGAGGGCGTGCACGACAGGTGAGGGCCGCCGCCGCGGTTCCAGGAGGCGGCCGCGCCAAGACGGTCCAGTATACGGACAGTCTAGTCTCCTCTCAAGAGCAGGATGGGTAGTCTCAGGAGGCTCGAGAGCAGGCTGTGGCCCGCAGGAGCAGGCCAGCAAGCCGCCCTGTCACTCAGGAAGTTTTAAGCACGGCCAGGCTCCCGCAGCACATCAGTCGGTGTAGTGGCTAATCATGCTTCTCCTCCTCCGCCTCCTCCTCCTCCTCCTCATCGCCCCGCCCATGACGTATGACTGCACCTCGAAGGGAATGGGAAGGTCCAGAACACTCTCCAGAGGCCAGCGCGCAGTCAGAAGTCTGCGCCCTGTTTGGCAGGCGTGCTTGCTTATTCTTCTTCTTCTTCTTCTTCTTTTTCTTCTTCTTAATTATTGGAGGGGGGAGCTCTGGGACGTATGTTTGGCTGGTTTTCGGCGCACCCTCCCATTCATCGGGTCGTGGATTGGAAGATGGGGCCTCGAGGGACGGGGCCCCAAGGAAGGGAAAGGACTTCCAGGCTGAGTTTTCGCTGTTCGGGCCATCCCCGCCCTAGAGCCTCAATTCTCTCGGGGACCCATCTCTTCAGTGCCGATCGGAGACACGTGCATCGATCGAGGGAGGAAAACACGCCCCGACCCCTATCACGGTTTCCCCCATGACTGTTTACTAAACGGTTGCGGGCGTTAAATGAATTGCCCTGCCCTGATCGATTCCTTATTTGGGTGCGCTTACTCAAGGACTTCGCATGGAGGGGTGCTCATTATGAGGGTGGTTCATTCGCCCTCTAACCGGGTATCCCAGCCAGGCCGATCCTGGACCCAGACTCGTTGTGATGAATACCCTTCCGAGCCAAGCCAAGTCCAGTACGGTCGGGAAGCTCAAGGATGCCCCTTTCTCCGCAAGCGGAGCCGGAGAATGAGACACGCGCGCCTGTCTGAGAGAAATGGCGGATAGGGCATGGTAAGTTGAAGATAATTCAGATGTTCAGCATATACAGTCGGACCGAAGTATAAGATCGAGGTCGGTTCGGGGAGGGTACCTTACTGTTCTTCGTGTTTGTTGCATGCTTTCGTGCATCCTGGGGAGGGTACCCTCGGATGTTCTGTTTGTTTTGGCAGGGAAGAGGGTCTCATGTTCTTGAGGGATGTTCTTCTGGCCATGTACGCCTGCAACCAGGAAGCGATTTCTCCAAGCGCTGGCACGGGAAACGTCTCCCAGCCAAGCCAGAAGTGCGTAACGTCGAGGCCGCCAAGCCGCAACCAGCGACCCAGACGAGAAATGATATGTTTTGAAGCATCCCTGCTCGACTTGCTTTCAAATCACCTAATCACATTACTCAGGATGCAACTCCTACAACATTCAACTCATGAGCACTGTTATCTCCGTGGTCGACAACAAGCCGAATTCTGCACAACATCGATGGATGCCGTGGAATATCGCTCATTCCTGTTCAAGTGGGCTTTTCTGAGGCACTCCAGCTCAATGGCTCCTCGATCGGGCTTGATGACCCTCCATCCTGCTGGGGAAGACCTCGCAGGATTGCCTCCTGATCTTGCGCCCACACCCCCGACGTTCATACTGTTTTCATAACGTCGACCCCCAGAGGCCTCGACCCATTTCCCTGGACATGCTTTTCATCCCGAGCCGGTCTTTGAAGGTCCCGGGGCCCGTGGAGGGCCCCCGGAGGCCGAGTTGAACTATCGAAAAGACCCCCCCCGATTCTAGGCCTCCCAGATGGGGCCCGAGCAGATGGGGTCGGAGAACCGCGCCGGATCACCGATGCATCGGCGATTGAGTTGTATGTGGAGCCCGTGTTTCCCCCGCGCCGACGTCGCCGGTGCATCGCCGACGGCGCCGATGCATCGCCGACGCATCCTCAAGGCATCGCCGATGCATCGGCGGTGCGGTGCGACCCTCCGACCCCATCTGCTCGGACCCCGTCCAGGAAGCCTCTACCGTTAAGTCGGGCCTGTCCCCCTACAAGGGGATTTTCGGCAAAAAAAAGAGAGAAAATACCCCAAAGATAGTCCAAACATCGTCAAAAACATAGTCTGGGGATTATTTTTCGAGTATTTTTTTCACGTTACCTTTTTGGGGGTATCTTTGAGGTTTTTGTTTTTTTGTCCCTACCTAGGCTCTGCCTAGAAGGGTTCTTACTCTCTTAGCTTAAAGGGGCCGGGCAATGGAAAGCGCCCCGGGCGGTTCCCCCGGTCCCCTGGGAGCGGTTCCCCCCAGTCCCCTGGGAGCTTTAGCTTTAGCTTTAGCTTTAGCTTAGCTTTAGCTTAGCTTTAGCTTAGCTTTAGCTTAGCGTTACTGTTACTACTAATGCTGCCTTCCTAGGGGTTCCAACTCCTAGGTAGGGTCGCACTGGGATAATTTTTTTTTTTCGTCGACAATCCCCCTGGTAGGGGGACAGGCCCGTGCTGGGGCAGGAGCGGCCCCCTCGGCGTGGCGCTCGCGGGGCCCCGCCGCGGCCCCAGTGGGCACGGCCGCCGCCGGTCCGGAGCGCGCGCAGGGAGGGCGCGCGCGCGCGCACGCGGACGCCACGCGGGGTGTCGAAGGCGTGCTGACGTCGGGCCCATCCCGCTGCAAAGACAGCCTGGGGGGATTGGGGGAGGAGGAGGGAGAGGGAAGAGGGAGGAGGAGGAGAGGAGAGGAGAGGAGGGTGAGGAGGAGGAGAGGAGGAGGAGGGAGGGGAGCAGGAGAAGGAGGAGGAGGAGGAGGAGGGAGAGGAGGAGGAGGAGAGAGGAGGAGGAAGGAGGAGGAGAGGAAGGAGGAGGAGAGGAGAGGAGGGAGGAGGAGGAGGGAGGAGATGAGAGGAGGAGGAGGAGAGGAGGGAGGAGAGCGGAGGGGAAAGGAGAGGGGGAGGAAGGAGGAGGAGGAGGAAGTAGGGAAAAGGAGGAGAGGGAGAGGAGGAGGAGGACGGAGGAGGGAGGGGAGGAGGAGAGGAGGGGACGGAGCAGGGAGGAGGGGAGCGGGGAGGGTGCTGGTGCGGCGGCCGCTGACTATCCCCAGCGTGGTCACCAAAATGTCGAGCCTTCCTGCGCCAAAAAGAAACTCCTGGGGTGAGGACTGGTGGTCACATTTGGCCACTTTGTGGGGCATCTAATCTATGTTGGGGGGTGGGGGTTTTCGTTTATTAATTTTCGGTCGCAAGAGCCATCGGCAGTGGACCTGCCCAACCAGTCGTATCCCGGCGGCTGCCTCGCGGACGGGGCCCTCATCGTGTGCGTGTCTTTTTGGCGCGTTGCAATCGCCATCTGTGTGGGGGCGCCCCTAGCCAGAGCTGGCAGGAGAAAGGGAGGCCACTGGCGACGCAGAAAACTACCTGAGAGGAGGAAAAGGGGTCCCCTCCTCCTCCTCCTCCTCCTCCTCCTCCTCCTCCTCATCCTCATCCTCATCCTTCTGCTCCTCCTCCTCGCCCCCCATCCAACTTATCTTGGTGGTGGTGGTGGTGGAAAACAGGCCATTTCTGCTCCTCCTCCTCCTCCTCGCCCCCCTCCGACTTATCTTGGTGGTGGTGGTGGTGGAAAACAGGCCATCATCGGCTGCGGTGCTCGGCGCGTGCAATCTCTATGCGTGGGCGCCCCTCCTCCTCCTCCGCCTCCTCCTCCTCCTCCTCCTCTCCTCCCTCCTACTCCTCCTCCTCCTCCTCCGCCTCCTCCTCCTCCTCCTCCACCTCCTCAAAGTCCCTACAAAGCCCCTACAAAGTTCCATGCGGACGCCCAGGCCCTACAAAGCAAGCACGATCCTGACCTCTTTACACGGATCCGACCTCAACCAGATAGTTCCAAATCACATCCCATGTGCAGTGCCGATCCCCGGCCCCCGCCACCCCCGCCACTCAGCGTACACAGCACAGACCATACTAAGGCGTGTGAAGACCACGTGCGACAGTGTATGAGCACGGCGTTTCCTATACGAGAGACAGCTACAGGGAGACAGCCAAGGCAATCCTGGATTAGCATCGACATTCTGAGCCTTCAGGACGAACAAATATATACTTACGCCTCTCCCGCAATATCCTCCTCTGGGCCAATCGCAACATACTGCGTGTTCTTTTCTTTGCTTGGCAGTGGGCAATTGCATCCATCAGCTTCGAGGCTGACGACACACCAGCCACTGGCCGCTTCCCTAGCCTGCCCGCCTTAGTTTGCCAGGTTCGTTCCCTACACAGTCAATGCCTGCTACTTCCGCAGGCCACAGCGTCGCTACTAAGGAGACAAGCCTACATTAGGGAACGACACTCAGGGAAGGGATCAGGAGGACAAGGATTGGGACGACCCAGGATGTTGGCGCAATGGGGGCACCAAGGGGTATCCGCCATCATCCTACCACCACCATTCCTACCATCAACCTACTTGGACGGGACGGTACAAGGAGGAGATGTGGAGGTATGGAAATATGTCACATACTGCTGGGACTATGCGCATGGAGTGCGCGCCTGTGCGAGTGCCCATCGTGAACTTATTTTGTTTCACACAACTTTGCTCATTCGCCACTCGACAGCTCAAGACGCCCTAAAGCACTACGAAGGACTGGCGTCTAGTGCGGCCGATGCATGGGAACGAAGGAACTACTTTCAGGTTTTTGCCAAGCTACGTGCCATGGGTATCGGATCAGCCAAAAGAGTCAGCACACGTGCATTACCTACTGTAGAACTGGAGGATGGCACAACCGCCTCCGCACACACAGAGTCTGCTAATCGCTGGCTACGCCATTTTGCCGCCGAGGAAATTGGGGTAGTGGTTCTGCTGGAGGATGCAGGCGCCTTTGCACAGACTATCCCTAAGCTCCAGAGTAGTCTCACGAACGACATCGACCCATCGGACGCCTTCCAACCTACCCTGGCAGACTACCCACGAGCGTGCCGCTCAGCCAAGCCCTCAGCAGCCAGCTTAGATGGCATCCCAGGTGCCCTGCTACGCCAGTTGCGCCAGACTTAGGCAACATGTTCCACCCCGCGGTGGTCAAGACATGCCTCAGGATAGAAGAACCACTGCAGTGGAGAGGAGGGAACTACTGGAACACCTGGAAGAAGAAGGCTAACCCAGCCAAGTGCAAACACCATCGCTCGGTCATGATTTCCTCTCAAGTGGGCAAGAATTATCGCCAGCCCATCAGACACCCTCTCGCCAAGGTGCTCCCAACGTTTGCAGGGGGCTCCCAGTTTGGAGGAATTGCAGGCAGAGGAGTAGATATTGCAGCACTTGCGCTCAGATCATTCCAAGAGCTGGCCGCAACATTGCATCAGGCAGCCATGTTTTTCATGCTTGACGCCATCTCTGCACTTTACAGAGCCATCAGAGAGCTGGTCATGCAGGTTGGCACAAGTGACGCCGACCTCCACCTCATCCTGACCACTGCGGGGCTCCCAGCAGGTGCCATTGAGAACCTCAAGGCCCACATTGCCAGTCACCCCACCATCTCGGAGGCCGCTGGAGCACCCCAACATATCAGGGCCCTTGCAGCCTCCAGTGACACAGACAGTTGGTTTTGGTACCCAGGAGCCACAGCAGTTGCATACTCACTGGAGGGAACGGTGCCTGGACAGCAGCTTGGGGATGTGACTTTCAATTTTGTCATGGCAGCATGTATCCAGAAGGCACAGCAATCGCTGCGCGAGCTCGAGCTCGACATCCGCATTCCCATTGCTTTGCATGCGAGCTTAGCCGACCTCTTGCAGCATGCGCCAGACACCCTAAGAGGAGGATTGGGCATATGTTTCTTTGACGACGGGGCTATCATTGTCATTGGCCATGCCCCCATGCTTTTACGCGCAGCACCTCTCGTTGCAGAGGTAGTTGCAGCCAGCTTTGCACGCAGAGGCTTGCGCCTCAACTTTGCAGCGGGCAAAACAGAGGTACTGTTTCAGTTGCGAGGACTTGGAACCAGACTGGCCAAACGAGAACTCTGGCGGGACGGTCAGGGAAAGTTCGAGATACAATCCGACCTACTGGGCACGTTCACACTACATGCAGTACGCACGTACCCACACTTGGGCACACAACTGGATGAGCTGGGATCCCTAGGGGCCGAGTTGGCCCACAGGGAGGACTCTACACGGTCATCTGCCAATCTGCTACGACGGCGCATATTTGGGGCTCCAGTGGATGTCCCTCGAGAGGCCAGACTACACTTTACCGGCGCCCTCCTCTTCTCGGGCCTCCTCTTCAACTCGGGTACTTGGCCACATTTCACTGACGCGCAACATGCGCACATGCAGCGCGTCATGGTGAATAAATATCGCCAGGTGCTCCACCTGCCACAAAAGGATGAAGAGTCAGTTCCGGACAGACTGATCCTTGCTAAGGTAGAGCGAGCGGACCTACGGGCAGTGCTGCGCGTGCATAGGCTACGCTTGCTAGGGCGACTCATGCACCACGGCACACCCGCACTACGCAGTCTGGTTGCACATGTGTATAGGGTTGCACAGGGCAGGCGCACGTCTCGGATGCAAAGAATCATGGAAGATCTGGAGTGGTTACGTACTACATACCACAAATTTCGTGACATGCCCGAGCCAGGCGCACATTTTGCAAGCTGGGAAGACATCATTCAGTCATCTTTGCCAGCTTGGAAGCATGCGCTCAGCAGTGCACTCAGAGCACATGCCATGGCAGCCGTTAGAGCAGCGCTGGCGCAGCAGGCACAAAGCGACTTTTCACGCTTGTTCGGCCAGCGGGCGTGCCTGTGCCCATCACGGATCCCACGCGCCCCATTTACCCCCCCCCCCCCCAAAGTGTTCAATGCCAGCCTACAATGCATGTGGTGCAGTTGTCTTGGCACGTCTGCCAAAAGCACACGACAACACATCGTGCGTGTACACTACAGTGCGGTACACCTAATTTCACGCTTCACGGGGGAGGGAAGTCCATGCATGGCGTGCTCTATGTCATTTGCAGCAAGAAGACAGCTGCGAGATCACATTGCATTTGATGCGCCGCTATGCCAACTAGCGTACATGATGCATGGAGCTGCAGTATCACCGGACAGAGCCGAGGAGTTGCGCCTAGCAGATGCAGTCAGTCATGCGGCTCAGAGAAAGGCAGGACTAGGGCGCTGGCGAGCAGCCTTCCCAGCAGCAGTGCAGTACCCAGAGGACGGACTCTACCCGTCAGCCATGCTGGTAACTGCCACTTTCAGCGCAGATGAAGCCAGGACCCTACTCCAGCAGGCAGCATATGAGATCAGCCCCGATGCTCTCCCAGCCTACCAGGCCCTCTTCGACGACCCCCCCGAGGAGCCTACCCAGGATCAGCCTCTCTACATGGACCGACACTACAAATGCAGATCTCACGACTTTCAAGGGATGGCGGCAGAGTGGATACCTTGCCGCATCCATCGAGCTGAGGTGTTCATTTTGAATTTATTCTCAGGCAAGAGAAGGCAAGGCGACATGCAATTTTGGCTGGACGGCATGTACACACACAGGGACTTGCAGGTATGTGTGCTCAGTGTTGGCATTGCAATCAATCCCATACTAGGGGACCACGCAGGCCAATACTATCCGACAGTGGGGGGAACACATACTATCCAGACGGGCATGGAATACTGGGGGGGGGGGGGGGGGCTGTGAACAAGGAGTGCGGCCAGATGGCTGGCTGCCCCCACCCCCCCCCCCCCCCCCTGCGTACTCATGAATGGTTTTGGGGCGCCCCCTGGACTACCGACAGGCGAGCGCATCAGCTCAAGGTAGGCAACGCGCTCTTACAAAACCTGGTGTACCTCTTGGGCTGCCACGTCACTGCGGGGACCTCGGTGGATGGAGCATCCCATTCCCCCCATACTGGCGCTCCCAGGCCCCCAGCAGTTTCCAATGGGGGCCCCTTGCAGCGCTCGCATCAGCACCCAGCGCTGTCACAGCAGACTTTGACCAGTGCGTGCATCAGCCAGCTACACGTTGCCCCAGTGAATATGGGTGTGCGCCCACAAGGCTGCTAGGCTTGCGCATGGAATGCCTTGCCAGCAAGCTGACATATACTCCGAGGAAGGGACGCTGTCATCATCCCAAAGGGGCTCGCAAGATACTGCGTGGCAAGGAGACGGACGGAAAGGGAGGGGCCCCACAGTTCAGAACCCATGCCAAAAAGACGTACCCCTCGGAGATGTGCAATAATATTGCCGCACCGATAGCAGCATCTATCTCCAGTATCTTTGCGCACGCCAACGACGCAGACATCGTGGGCGAGGATCTTGACCCCTCCCTCATCAATGACCTCCGACAGATTTACATGCCTCACACCAATGATGATTTCAATCCTGCGCCAGACTATGTGCACAGGACTAATAAGCAGGAAGGGGTTCCACGGGCTGACCCGGAGATGCATCGATTCACGAGGAACCCGCAGAACCCGAGGACAGCTTCCAGAGCCCACAGCATGGCACTC
>CAUYUJ010018001.1:0-32500 GCA_963575745.1 Prorocentrum cordatum
CAACAAGCACGAACAACTGAACCAAGAACCACCCCGTCAGGCACCGCCACAACATCGCAATAATCGGGGCCAGCAGTACATGAGACCCACTGGGTGGCCACCAAGAAATCCCAACAACCAGGGCCAGCGGGACCCAATACTGAGTGGGCGGCCGCTACGACATCGCATGAGTCAGAGTCAGTGAAGCCGAGGACCACGTGGGCGCCCACCAGGAAGTCACAACAACGGGAGCCATTGAGACCCCGGACCCCATTCGCGGTCTGGGGAAAATCTCCACGAGAACTAGCTTGACCCAGGAACATGTGGGCGGCCACCACAACAACAAAAATCAGTTCGTGTCTAAGCGAACACACATTCCCGAGAACAAGTGCTGGGTGGGGAATGCTACTGGGGGCGCGGCGCAGTTAGCGTTGTGGATTATATGTGGACGGGCACTTGGATACACAATCATAATGCAATTACCAGGCCACAGCAATTAGAGGTAAGTCTATGGAGCCGTTATGCCTTTGAACATGTCTCGTCCACGCGGCGTCAAGGAACTAGCACGTATATGCACACTGACAGAGGAGAGCGACGCAGAAATAAAGATCGCAACTTGCAGGCAGCGCCTGGTGAACCAATGTCGTTGCTGCGGTGCCCAGAATAACGTGCACGCGTCGGCGGCCAGCTCTGGCACCTTCCCGGGGCTGATCTTGGCTGCTGCAAGCATCCGATTGCGCCAGTCAATGTGATGCGACAAGTCAACCTGGGTCCCCTTAGCATCGCCATCATTGCTCGCAAGTGTGCGAGGCAAGAGTTCACGTCGTGCGTGGGACACACGAGCTTGCAATCCCAATGCCCGCCCACGATGTTGCTGCCGTAGCACCGCCAAAGAACTCGGAAGACAAACTGGCGAAACATTCAGTCTCGCAGCAGCCGCGATCGAAACATCGATCGCTACCTGTGGAGCACGATCCGTGTGAGGGGTGTGTCGAAATATGCGGGGATCGCATGCGAACTTCCCCACTGGGGCTCTAGGTGGAGCTCCCTATGGGGACGATCTGTGTAAGGGGGTGCAAGAATGGGAGGCACATGCGCCATCCAGGCGCGGTCAATGAGGCCGTAGGTGGAGCTCTCCGTGGGACGCGAAGCGTGTGAGGGGCGTGCCGAAATGCACACCCGGGAATTAGAGGCAGGAGTGGGGGAGGAGGAGGAGGAGGAGGAGGAGGAGGAGGAGGAGGAGGAGGAGGAGGAGGAGGAGGAGGAGGAGGAGAAGAAGGAGGTGGTGGTGGAGGATAGAATGAAACGCACGGCGCTGCAGACTCAAGACACGGATCCAGCTCCAAAGGAGGGTTGGGAACAACGCGTATCGGACGTCGAGTGCGTGTTGAGTCGTACAAGAGTACAAGAGCGCTGGCAAGATAACGTCATGACCACTGCTGTGCTCTGACAGCGGGCTGACACTTCTGGCCTGCGGCCGAGGGCACGGTCCGAGGTGGTAGTGGGGCGCGCGCCAGCGGAGCGGGCCCGACGGCAGGAAGAGAGGGGGGCAGAGGGGCAGTGGCAGAGCTTGGCAACGCGCACAAGGGGGTGGAGGGAGGGGGGAGGGCTTCTTAGAAGGAGGCTGCTTCTTAGAAGGCGCCAGCCTTACATCTATAGACCAGGGCCGCGGCTTCTAAGAAGCAGGGGTGCTTCTAAGTAACCCTCCCCCCTCCCCCCACCCCCCTCTGCGCGTGGCTGAAGAGCAGAGAAGATGAGGGCGGGGAGGGCCGCCAGAGCAATTCACACGGGTAGCTGGTGCACCACCAGGAAGCTGGGAGCGCACACATCGTTCCATCCACGCGCCGGACACCCCGAGGCCATGCGCTCGATGCCCGTGCGGAAGTCGGGTGTGCCCGGCCACACAACGGTCGAGTGCTGGAGAGACTTTTGGCCGCACGAGGAGGAGGAGGAGGAGGAGGAGGAGGAGGAGGAGGAGGAGGAGGAGGAGGAGGAGGAGGAGGAGGAGGAGGAGGAGGAGGAGCTCTCTCATTATACCCTGCACGACCCCTGCCCAGAGCCCGAGGCCGCCACACGGCTGACGAGGCCCCTCACGGTCCGACTGCGCCGCGGCCGCCCCCTTTCTGCCTCCCCGCCTGCCTGTGCACAGCTCGCCCGGCACCGGGCTGCGGACGCGGCGCGCGCTCGGCACCGCTGCAAAAGGAGTGCATCCAGCCGTCGCCCAGGCCGGCGGCGCCGTGGCTGTCGCCCGCTTCCCGGCAGGAGTGCGCGCGCGCAGCCGGTGCACCACCGAAGCAGGAGGACGCCCCGTGCAGGCCGAAGCCTGGCGGCGCGGCCGCGGCCTCGCCAGGGCCAGGGCCAGGGCTGCAGCAGGAGGCCACGACAGGTTTTCATCACCACAGCCATGGCGGGACAGGTCGGCAGGAAGATGCGAACCAGGTCGAGCGGTACAACTGACAGAGTTGCGCATCCACCATAAACCCGAAGACCCCCGGTAGGCCTAGTTACTGAGGCAGCAGGAAACTGCCGAGAGATGCGCTCGAGAAGCTCACCGGCAGGGAGGGAAAGGGCCCACTCAACGTTGACAAGCTTCTGCTTTTCGGTGCGCGTCGCTCCTCAGCACATGGGAATCTCAGAGACGCAGTCAACCACCAAGACGGCCCAAGACACCCGAATCGAGTCCGAGAGCCAGGCCGTCTCAGGCCAAGACGGCCCAAGAACGCCCCAAGAAAGCTCCAGGACAACCGCGAGACCCGTCCAGACAGTCCCAAGACGGTTCTACCGAGCCTGTCCACGAGAGCTCGACAAAGACCATCGTGCCCAGAACATCTCCCCAGGATGCCCTCACACATACACCAAACAACAGCGCGGGTTTCGTGGATCGGCGCTGGACCCCCGTCCATGCGCGTCAGGGGCGGCGCCGAAGGCACCGCCGGGAGGGGCCAGCGCAGATCCCAAACAATCCGCGCGGACCTCGGACAGTCTATGTTCACACTGTTTTTCCTCTTCGACTTCCAAAGCCCCATGCCCCAGATAGGGTGGAGCCTCAAGATGCCCCCACAAGGCCTCAAAGAAACCCTCAGCACGCCTACAAGAAACTCCCACGAAGCAGCGCCACGGCCACGCAGGGTTACGGCCACACCACGCTGCAGCACCGCGACTGCTCCCAGACGGTCCCAAGATGGCCGTACCAAGCACGCACGGTCGGGAGGGCTCGACTTGTAAGAACAATGTTGCACGGATTTCCGTGCTGAGCTGGAACTGTGGCGGGGTGTGCCGCAAGCAATTGGATCTTGAGTGAGGCCCGCGGAATATCTATACGCCAGACATGATGCGAATATGCTCCCCAGCGTGACGACAATACAAGCCTGAAAGGGGAGGCGACTTGGAAAACTCAACGCAACTTGAAAGCAACTTAACAGGGAATCCTTCGGCAAGCGAAGAGAAACCACACTCAAGTCGAAAGGCCAGCTAAAGACAATCTAGCAGGCAAGATACAAGGAACCAATCACTATCGGGCAACTCACTGAAAACAACCCGTGCGCGACGTCAGCAACAATCCTCTACTCCCGGGGACTCCAGTTAAAACATCTGACGCGTAAGTCCGCACCCAGGATTCGCCCAGAGAGGCTCCTCCCAGAAGACCGAGCGACCACATATACGTGCGCTTTCGCTCGTCCGCGCAGGTTTCTTGGGGCGGCGCTGGATCCCTAGAGGGGCACACGGACACACAAATACATAGACACAAATCGCAGGATCCTCATATTTTCTGATATCTTCGAGGTCTTCGTCTCCCCCCCCCCCACTTCGCATGTCTTCCCATATCTTCCACGGAATCGACGATTCAGTGTGTCTGCAGCCTTTTCCCCTCTTGAACCCTCCCTTCCCCATGCGCGCGCAGCGCGCGTGGGGTCGGCGCTAGAGCCGCCAGCGTGGGGGGGTGGGCCTGCGCCGACCCGAGAGATCTCGGCGGACCTCCGACGAGGGATCTGGGCGGACCCCCGCCCGGCGGCGCTGGTGCCGAGCCTCGGTCCTCGAGGCACGGCTTCTTCTCGGGTCGAGCGAAGGGGGGGGGGAGCAAAAGGGGGGGGGGAAAAGTATCACGAAAGTGATTTCCCAGCGCCTCCCGGCGCCAGGAGACGCCCATGCATCGAGGGAAGAGCCCAGCGGCGGGACCGAAACTGGCTGCACGCAGCGGATTTCGTACCCACCTCCCTTAACCTACCCTCCCTTTCGTCCGACCCGCACTTCCCAACGCCACAGAGACAGCGACCGCCTCCTTCCATGCTCTGCCCCTCCCTCCTATCTCTCCTCCTATCCCTCCCTCTCCTCGTCGTCGTCCTCCTCCTCCTCCTCCTCCTCATCCTCCTCCTCCTCCCCCTCGCCTCTTTCTTTTCTCCTCTCCCTCCTCGCGACCGAATCCCGCCCAGCAGCCCCTGCCGTGCTGGCGGGGGAGGCTGCCCTCGCCGCGGCTCCCCCGCGAGGCCCCGCCAGGCCAGGCCAGGCCGAGAGCTCGCCGCGGCCTCTCCTCTCGCGGCAGGCGGGCACGCGGCGGGGAGTCGGGAGCAGCAGCCAATGGACCCGAAAACACCAGGAGGCCGGAGACACACACCCAGCAGATCGGGCCCTGTTTCCTCGACCCTCCTCCTCCTCCTCCTCCTCCTCCTCCTCCTCCTCCTCCTCTCTCCTCCTCCCCCGCCTTCTCCTCTCCCTCCTCCTCCCCCTCCTCCTCCTCCCTCCTCCTCCCTCCTCCTCCTCCGCCGCCTCCTCCTCCTCCTCCTCCTCCTCCTCCTCCTCCAGGCGGCGTCAGGATCATGGGCCCAATACGGCGCCCGTTTACCGACGACCCCAGCGCCCGGAGGCAGGCGCGCAGCCATGGCTCCGGCACCGGACTGCGAGGACGTGGACGGCACCGTGCGGCAGGTGATCAAGGCTCCGCGAACGCGGACGACACCAAGTGGCAGGTGACCGAGACCAACGGCTTCGTGTGCAGGCTGGAGGCCCCGAAGGCGGAGTACGCGCCCACGTACGCGCGGCACGTGGAGGGCACGAAGGCCGCAGACGTGAAGGCGGAGTACACGCGCAAGTACGGCCTGGACCCAGACGTGGAGTTCAAAGGCTTGTTCAAGGACGTGGACGGCACCGAGTGGAAAGTGACGGAAGGCCACGACGAGCTGACAAGCCTCCCCCAGTGCGACGTAGCCTGCGGCGACGAGTTCCCCGCGAGCGGCGAGGAGGGCTTGAAGGCGACCGAAGAGCTCAAGGCTGCGATGGCAGACTGCACGACGACCATTGGGAACGGCCCAACTGGCGTGCATGAAAACCTGCAGCTCAACAAGGGCGACTGGCGGGACATGGACATCGGCCCGAAGATGATCGAGGAGATCCAAGCTGCGACGGCAGACTACAAGACGATCCCCGAGAACGGCCAAATGAGCGCATCCGCGAGCCCGCAGACCAGCACGAACACCTACGACGAGGACGTGGGCGAGATGAACGGGCCACCAGGAGGAGGTAGCACGGCTGGGTCGGACCGAGTTGGCCACCCTCGCGAGTGCAACCCCTGGGTGGCGACAGCGGCAGGAGACAGGCCACCAGGGGCAGGTAGCACGGCTGGGACTGCCAGGAGTGGCCTCCCTCGCGAGTGCACCCCCTGGATGGCAACAGCCGGCGAGATGCAAGCTGGCGCGTAAGCCGCTGGCTGCCGCGGAGGGCCCGCCCGCGACCTCGAGCTGGCCACGGAGGCATGAGCCGAGGGTCCGCGCGGCGGAGCAGGCGGGACCCCCCCCGCGGGAGAGACAGGCGCCATCGGCGCCCAGGGAAGAGCTGCGGAAGAGCTCCTCCTCCTCCTCCTCCTCCTCCTCGCCCTCCTCCTCCTCCTCCTCCTCCTCCTCCTCCTCCTCCTCCTCCTCCTCCTCCTCCTCCTCCATCCCAGATCTGCTGGCGGCGCGACCTTTCCGGCCCGTTGCTGCTCGACTTTGGCCCCTGGTGCACGGCGTCGTGCCCCTGGGCCATCGGCCACGGGTCTGGGACGAACATCTAAGCCCCAGGAGGAGGAGGAGGAGGAGGAGGAGGAGGAGGAGGAGGAGGAGGAGGAGGAGGAGGAGGAGGAGGAGGAGAGAGGGAGGGGAGGAGGAGGGAGGAGGAGGGGAGGAGGAGGGAGGAGGAGGAGGAGGAGGAGGAGGAGGAGGAGGAGGAGGAGGAGGAGGAGGAGGAGCAGGAGGGAAGGGGTCGGGAAACGCTGGGGGCGCGAGAGCCGGGCTCCCACGACGGAGGCCCCGCGCGGAAGACACGCGCGGGGGGCAAGCGCGCCCGTCCATGCAGAGGCCGAGCGCCGGAGAGGCGTGCGGCCACGTGCGGCGGATTCTGGAACCCCTGAACCAAGCATGTTGTCATCTCTTGGTCGGGTGTTGCTAGAAGTGCCCCTGGCCCAAGGTGCCCCCAGCTTGTTGCTCCATTCTGGAGCCCCTGGCCCCCTCTGGCCCTCGTGAGGGGTGCCCTGGAGGCCGTCTGGGCCACCCCGAGAATCCTGGGGGTACCTTGGGCCAGGGGTACTTCTAGCAACACCCGACTTGGGGGCGCATCTTTTCTGTTCCGCCGGCTCCCGCCAACTTCCGCTGGCGGAGGCGGCCTCGCTTTCCTTCCGCCGCCTGTCCCCGAGGAAGAGGTGCCAGCTCCTTGAGGCGGCCCCGCTTTACTTCCGCCGCCTTCCTCCGAGGAAGAGGTGCCAACTCCTCCGATCCTCTACGGCGAGGCCTTCTCCTGGAACGCCTCGTATGAGTACTCCAGATTTCGTAATAAAAGGGAGGGGGTCTGGACCCTCCAAGACAAGCCATTTCAGACCTCCCCCGTGGGAGAACCCTCCAAAACATCGTCCCCAGACCCCCCCAGGCCCTCCAAGATAGCCTGGAAGAGACCCCCCCCCGAAATGAGACCCCCCTCCCTTTATTACGAAATCTGGAGTAGCCAGCTCTCGCCCAGGCCAGCCACGTCTGCAACTTCATGGTGGTCGCCTGCCCCCTGGGATGACGGATGCAGATCGCTTTGCCCGGCGGATCACCGAGGGCACGGAGGCGGAGCGTGCGCCGTGGGCACGCCGCCGCCCAGAGCTCCCCGTGCGATCACCACCCGACGACGGCGACGGCGACGGCGACGGTGATGGCGACTGCGACAACGACGGCGACGGCGACGACGACGACGACGAAGACGACGACGACGACGAAGACGACGACGACGACGACGACGAGGGTCCTGCGCCGCCTTGCGGGGACCGCTGCGCCGATGACGATGTGTTTTACCAACGCGCGGCCTCAAGGAGGTTCCAAACCCAGCCCTGGCGGCAATGTTTCGACCCCCGGCCTTGTGCTGGTTGTCCTGGGTTGCGGCCCCCCCAAGGCGAAATTGGGGGAGAAACGTGGATATTGAACAATCATTTAGTCGGAAACCTTGGGGGGGAGCGGGCACAGCAAGACCCCCCGCGCGACTTCTGGGGTAGGGTAAGAATCAATGACGCCCCTTCCTACTTAAAGGCGGAACGGCTTCAGCTGTCCCCCGACTCGCGCTGGAACTCCACGATTTATGTAGCTGTTGTTTGGGTCGCTCTGGATTTACCTCGGCCCATTAGGATGTTACGCACACGCCCGCGATGTACATTCCATCTGTCTGGCTTGGTCCCCACCCTTCTGGATGAACCCATTGGGGACAACACTAAATTGCCCAATCATCAAAATCATAGGGGGCCTAGTGCGCCACCGTGCCCCAGAACCTGCCGTTCCGCAATCGAGGGGCCGATCGGCGGTGCATCGGCGACTCCAAGAAATCTGGACTGATCCAACTTTTATTGGAAGAGTCGTCGATTGAGCAGGGACCGACCGTCCTGGCATTCCTATAGTCCTACCACGATATGTTCTGAGAACCCAACAATGCCAGAATAACAACAACAATGCTCTTAGAACATAAGCCCGATGTGTTGAAGCAAGAACAGTCCCAGCCAGAAACGTTCTAAGAACATGTTGTGCAGACCACAAAACGCTCTTGGAACATGGTTTGGTGAGCCTATACGCACGCCAGGACGCTTCGCCACTGCTTGAGTTGAGCCCTTGGGGACTTTCCCTGCCTGGCCTCGCGAGCACGCGGCGGGGCGGCGCCTGTGTGGCCGGCTCGGCTGCCCGAGCTGGGGGAACGCATGGAGTCCGCGGCGAGGTCGCCGTGCTCAAGCCTCCGGCCCTCCTCCTCGCCTCCTTCTCCGCCTCCTGTTTCTCCTCCCTCCCACTTCATGCTCCTCCGCATCCTCCTCCTCCTCCTCCTCCTCCTCCGTAGAAATGAAGAAACAGAAGGTCGTAGGTAGAATGTATTAGCCCCCCCAGCAAAACTTGGCATGCAAGGGCCTCCCGCATTTCCTCCTCCCCCCTTTTTGAACGGTCGTGTCGTCGTTCCCCCGCCTCGCTTGGGAGCCCTGCTCGCCCAGCGCGTCCCCATTGTCACGGGCACGCGAAAAGGGCCAACAGCTGCCCCCCCTGCACTGACCCGCAGGGACTCGCACTCACAAAGTAGCGAGCCTCGTACGGGGCCACCTCGGAGCTCGCCCGTTGAAATCTCGGGGTATGCCCCCTTGCCGGCCCCCATGAGAGGTCTGGATCTGCGGCACAACCTAATCGCAGGGGGTTTTGCTAGTCGCACGCACAGCTACTTCCTAGGTGTTGACGTTGACCCCCTTCTGCGGATGTCCTGTCCTGTCCTTCTTCTCCTCCTCCTCCAGCAGCTGATGCTCCTTCTGCTCCTGCTCCTGCTCCTGCTCCTGCTCCTGCTCCTGCTCCTCCTTTTCCTGGTCCTCGACGCCCGCGGCCTTGGCGGACCCGCAGCCAAGCCGTCCTTCCTCGCAGCCCCGAGCGCCTCCTGGTGAAGCCGGCCCGAGGGGGCTGCTTCGGGCAGAGGCGGTGGCGCCACGACGCACGTGCCACTTCCGCTACCGCATGCCCGAGCCCATGCTCGGTCGGCCTGGGCCCAGGCCCCCACAGCAGAGCGGCTGAGGGGGAGGAAAGAAAGGGAAATGGGGGCAGGAGATAATCAGAAGGCGCACGCAACGGGCGCGCGGCCGCGGCACCTCCTCCTCCTCCTCCTCCTCCTCCTCCTCCTCCTCCTTCTCCTCATGTTCCTCCTTCTTCCTCTTCGCCTCCTCCCTCCTCCTCCTCCTCCTCCTGCTGCTGCTGCTGCTGCTGCTGCTGCTGCTGCTGCTCCCCCTCCTCCGAGTCCTCCCTCATGAGTCCGTTTACATTATGGATAACTCTTTCTTCTCGCACGCAAGATACGTGGGTAAGGCTTGCCAGGCATGCCTGTGACTTCCTCGCCATTTATGAACCTGAAGCTTGAACGCTGTCACCCTATAATCTGGTAGAAGAGGGGCATTTGCAATATGAGGTTCTCGCCTGAGTGCCGAGTCGTCTTAAACTTAGCTTGGCGAATGACCCCACCATATGCAGCTGTGGGTACCACAGTCGTGTCGTCTTCGGTGGAGCTCCGTTGGGGCCACGAATTGTGTGAGGGGTGAGCCAACATGAGGCGGCGCCGCCATGCGAACCCTGCCACTGGGGCCTTCGGTGGAGCTCCCTGTGGGAACACGGAACGTGTGAACGGTATGCTAAAATGGGGCGGCGCCTCCATGCGAGCCCTGCAGTTGGGGCCTTAGGTGGAGCTCCCTCTGGAGCCACGAAACGTGTGAGGGGTGTGCCAACATGGGGCGGCGCTGTCATGCGAACCCTGCCACTGGAGCTTTCGGTGGAGCTCCCTACGGGGCCACGAAACGTGTGAGAGGTGTGCAAAAGCTAAGGTGACGCCGTCATGCGAACTCTGCCACTGGGGCCTTCGGTGGAACTCACGATGGGGCTAGAAAAGTGTGAGGGGTGTGCCACAATGATGCTGCGCCGCCATGCAATCCCTGCCATTGGGGCCATCGATGAAGCCCCCTATGGGGCCACGGAACGTGTGAGAGGTTTGCCAAACTGGGGCGGCGCCTCCATGCGAACCCTTCCACTGGTGCTTTCGGTGGAGCTATCTATAGGGCCACGAAACGTGTGAGAGGTGTGCCCCAATGGTGCGGCGCCGCCATGCGAACCTGTCAGTGGGGCCTCCGGTGGAGCTCCCTATGGGGCCACGAAGCGTGTGAGTGGTGCGCCAAAATGGGGCGGCGCCGCCATGCGATCCCTGCCACTGGTACTTCTGGTGGAGCTCCCTATGGGGCCACGAAGCGTGTGAGAGGTGTACCAAAATGGCGCGACGCTGCCATGCGAACCCTGCCACTGGGTCCTTCGGTGGAGCTCCCTGTGGGGCCACGCGACGTGTGAGAGGTGGGCCACAATGGGGCGGCGCCGCCATGCAAACCCTGCCACTGGGGCCTTTGTTGGAGCTCCCTATGGGGCCACGAAGCGGAAGCGTGTGAGGGGTGTGTCAAAATGGGGCGGCGCCGTCATGCAAACCCTGCCACTGGAGCTTTCGGTGGAGCTCCCTATGGGACCACGAACAGTGTGAGGATGTGCAAAAATGGGGGCAGGGGCAGGTATGGGAAGAGGGAGGCGGGGGAGGAGAAAGAGGAGAAGGAACGGGGGGCGCTGTCTCTTCAAAGCGAGGACCCAACACCACAAGATGGTTGGGACAAATGGTTGCAATCACGAATGCTGACGGGATACGTTTTCAAAATGGAGCTCTCGCCTACGTGCCGCGCGCATTGTCCAAATGGGGTCTCGCTGTAGTGCCGCGCGCACTCGTCCTTAAAGGCTTGCCACAGCCACACATGGAAATAGAGGGTGAGAATTCGAATATTGCCCTATCGCCACGTACATTCATTGTAGCACTTTCAACCATTGCAAGGATGGACACGGTATTTTGCTACATGGGGCTCTCGCCTGAGCGCCGCGCACAGTCGCCTTGGCAAATCGTATCAGCGACACCAGATAGTGGGCGCCTCCTTGTCAACATGAAATTTTCGCCTGGGCGCCGCGTGCATTCGCCGACAATGGTCACAATTACAGGGAGGGGGGGGCAAATCCTTCTCACCCGTAGGCTCTCGTGGGAGTCCTTTCTTGAAGCTAAAAACCAAGCGCTTGGGCATGTGCAGCAGCTCCGCGGGTGACGAGAGGCTCCTTTTTCAACATGGGACTCTCGCTCGAGTCTTCCTCGAAGCTCATGGCCAGCAGCGCGCGCTTGTGCAGCAGTTCCACGAGGGCGGTCCTTCCTCCCAACGGGGATCTCGCCGGATTCCCAAGTAGAAGTAACAGTTGTAGTAGCTAAGAGGGTGTTTGGTAGCCTGTATGTTTGCATTGCCTTGCATTGCTTGTGCGTGATGCTTGCTGGTGCCTGTTTGCTCTTGCTTGTTTGATGTTTGCTGTTGCTTGTCAACCTCACTGATTCACTGCAGTGCTTGTGAGAACCCCATCAGGAAGAGAAGGAGGAGGAGGAGGAGGAGGAGGAGGAGGAGGAGGACGAGGAGGAGGAGGATGAGGAGGACGAGGAGGAGGAGGAGGAGGAGGAGGAGGAGGAGGAGGAGGAGGAGGAGGAGGAGGAGGAGGGGGGAGGAACACCCCCTTCGCGAGGCTAGGAACATTTTGTTTAAACAAGCTGATATTACCACGAACAGCGACCTTGGAAGCGGACAAGTGGACGTTAAGCGAAGAAGAGAAACTCTACAAGGCGCTTCTGATGGTTCTCGTGTTGTCTGTTTGGCGCTGTGACGCTTTATCGGCGCGTCTCCAGCCATACTGGGGCCCTCTCGGGCACTCTTGGGGCCCTCTTGGGAGCCTGTGGGGGTTTCGTGGGGGCCTCTTGGGGGGCTCCTTTGGGCTCCTTGGTGGCCTTTTTGGGCCTCCTTGGAGAGCTCGATCCGATCTGTCGGTTCGTGCTTCCCCTCTCGGGCCCATCTTGGGGCGCTCCTGGGTCTCGAGCCGTCTTCGAGGCCTCTTACAGTCGGGGCGTTGACCTAAGGAACCCTAAATAAGGAACGAGGCCCCTTTTTTCCATAAGTTAAATTTCGATTTCCGATCGAAAACATAAGGGAAACCTGAGGCAAGCTGTGAAACACTTAAGGAACGCGGAGCCCCTCCCCAACCAAAAGGGTTCCTTCTTCAGGGCCCCGACTGTAAGCCGTCTGGGGGGGGCCTCTTTCGCCGTGAAGGCGCAGGTGGGCCGGACTTGCGAGAACAAAAGCGGCCTCGCAGGGTCTTCATTCGAGTGCCCGCGGGTCTTCTGGGCTGCGCGGAGGTTCTTCGAAGGCGTGGCGTCCAGGAAGACGTCGGAGGCGATAGTTGCGCTGCGCGCATCTTCCCTGGGAGCCTCTGGAGGTACCGTGGAGGTCCGTGTGCTGTTCTGCGGGCCTTTCGGCGGTTCCGGGTTTCTTGGGGGCCTCTTGGGCTTCTCTGGGCAGCTTTTGGGGGGCTTCATGGGGGCGTGTGGGGGCTGCTGGGGAGGCCCCTGCCTCCGGGGGCTCTCAAAGGCTTCCTGGGCTGTTTTTGGGCGCTCTTGGTCCCTTTGGCACCTTCGAGGGTCGTCTTCGGGGGCATCTCTGGGCTCTTTTGGTGCTCTTTTGGGGCTGGTACCCTGCGGGCGTCTTGGGTGTCCCTGTGGCCGTCTTCGGGCCATCTTCTGGCACCCTTGTGCCGTCTCGGGGCCCTCTGGCAGGTGTCGTGGGCTGCTCGGGGGCCATTATGGAGGTCTCTGGCGCAATGAGCGAGAGCGCGGGAATCCAGCCAGGAACTGAAGAAGAATCCTTGGCTTTTGCCTTCGGGGATTCTTGGGGACCTCCTGGAGCCATGTTGCGGCAAGATAGAGGTTTCGTGGGCTGTCTTAAGGCTGTGCTGGGCCGCCTTGGAGCCGTCGCGGGCTTCCCGAAAAAATCTTGGAGACGATTTTGGGCTGTGCTGGGCCAACCTGGGGCCTCCTGGAATCGATCGCGTCGCCTACCGCCGCGGTTCGCCGCACTTCTGCAGGTTTCCCGCCAGGTTCCGCCGGCTTCCCGGGCGTGGGGTCCCTCCAGACCTGCCCAGAGATCCAACGCATTGAAAAAATCGAGACGTAGGTTTTTCGTATTTGTCGGCCTCGAGGGGCCCCCGCCGGGCCCCGGGACCGTCAAAAAACGACTCAGGATGAAAAACCGGTCCTGGGGAATGGGTCGAGACTTCCGGGGACCCCGTATGGAAAACATCGCGACCTGGGATCTCTGGGTCCCGGGAGAACACGGAGCGCGAACGAAAACCTCTGCAGGGGGTCGGAGAACAGTCCGGGCGGACGACCGGGGCTCGTGGGCCGGGGGCGGGCGCTGCACGTGCTCGCCCGGGAACCTCGTCGAAGACACGGGCGATCGGAGGCTCTGGACAACTACCGCCTCAGGGGAACACAAAGTGACATAAACATCAAAACTCGGAGGTCCGCGCGGATTTCTCGGATCGGCGCTGGGCCCCCCGGCGGCGCCTCCGGCGCCGCTCCTGGCGCGCTCCGCGCGCCAGGGAGGGGGGTCCAGCGCCGATCAGGGAAATCCGCACGGACCTCCGGGTTTTTCCCCAATCAGAGCTTGCTTCTGTAGGGGTCCTAGCGGATTGATTCATATGGTTAGGTTAGGTTTGCCGCCGATTTTCGCCGCACGCCCGGGTGCCCGGATGCCCTGGGGTGCCTAGGTGCCCGGGTGCCGGTGTGCCCGGGTGACTGCACAGGTGCCCAGGTGCCCAGGTGCCCGGTAGCTCTATATAGCCATACCTATACGACCACCCTGCGGGTGATAAGGAGGTGAGGGGGGAGGGGGAACCAACGTCTCACTCAATCGATCTCGCTATCGATCTCACAATCGATCTCACATTCGATCTCACTATCGATATCACTATCGATCTCGCTATCGGTCTCACTATCGATCTCACAATCGATCTCACAATCGATCTCACATTCGGTCTCACATTCGGTCTCACTGTCGATCTCACTATCGATCTCACAACATCGAGCAACATCGTCATCATCAACATCATCATCACCATCATTATCATCATCGGGACACCATCATCATCACCATCATCAATCATCATCATCATCATCATCATCATCATCATCATCAGCATCATCATCATAATCATCATCATCACCATCATAGTCATCATCATCGGGACACCATTACCATCATCAACATCATCATCATCATCAACACCATCACCATCGGGACACCATCATCATCAGCATCTCATCATCATCCTCAACATCGTCATCATCATCATCGTAATCATCATCATCATCACCGGGACACCATCATCGTCATCATCATCAACATAATCATCATCATCATCATCATCATCATCATCATCATCATCATCATCATCATCGGGACACCATCATCATCATCAACATCATCATCATCATCATCATCACCAACATCATCATCAGCATCATCGTCATCGGGACACCATGATCATCAACATCATCAACTTCATCATCATCATCACCATCATCATCACCATCATCACCATCATCACCATCATCATCTCACAATCGATCTGACTATCGATCTCACAATCGATCTCACATTCGATCTCACTATCGATATCACATTCGGTCTCACTATCAGTATCACAATCGATCTCACAATCGACGTCGCATCATCATCATCATCATCATCATCATCATCATCATCATCATCATCATCATCATCAACATCAACATCATCATCATCATCATCATCATCATCATCATCATCATCATCATCATCATCATCATCATCGCCATCATCAACATCATCATCATCATCACCATCATCATCACCATCATCATCATAATCATCACCATAATCATAATCATCCTCAACATCATCATCGGGACACCGACGGGACATCGACGGGACACTGGCGGGACACCGCGCCGCACCGGCCGCCCGGAAGAGAAACGTTTGGTCCGGCCGCGCCTCAGCCACACGGGACACCAGCGGGACACTGGCGGGACACCGCGCCGCACCGGCCGCCCGGAAGAGAAACATTTGGTCCGGCCGCGCCTCAGCCACAGGGGACTTTCTCTCGCCCGCCCACGCAGCTTCGCCTCGCCCGCACGCACGGCACGAACACGAAACCGAAATCGATTTCCCGGTAGGGGGGCTCTCCGTTCCACTTCGATCTCACCCCCTCACCTCCGATAGCCCTATATCCCTGTAGGCCTATAGCCATATTAGCCCTATAGCCTTATACCCCTGTAGCCCTATAGCCCTACAGCCCCATAGCCCTATAGCCCAATAGCCCTATAGCCCTATGGCCCTGCAGTCCTGTAGCCCTATAACCCGATAGCCTTCTAGCCCTATGGCCTTATAGCCCCATGGCCCAAAAGCCCTAAAGCGATTATGATTGGGGCTTGTCTCCAGTATCACTATGTTAATGCTACTTTTTGTTCCCCTACGCTTTCCCCAAGGCTATTCGCCCTGATCGCCGCCTCCGAAAGAGACGCCTCGAGACGGAGTCCGGCGCGCCGGCCAGCCCTCCCCCCCCCCCGCGTGCTGTCCGGTCGCGCGCGCGCCGACTCCCTCCGGCCGCAGGCCCCTTGGGGCGTCGAGGAAGGTCGCGCCGGAGTGTTTTTCACGACGACGACGACGACGACGACGACGACGACGACGACGACGACGACGACGACGACGACGACGACGACGACGACGACGACGACGACGACGAGAGGCCTAGGGGCTCTAGGGAACCGTTGAAAACCGTGCTCTCGGAAATCTCAGTCCCTCCCTCGCCGCGTTTTGTGCCTCCCTCCTCCTCCTCGTCGTCCTCCTCCTCCTCCTCATCATCCTCCTTCCTGCTCCTTCCTCCTCCTCCTCCCTCTCCCCCTTCCTCCTGCTGGCTCCTTCCTCGTCATCTTTCTCCTCCTCCTTTCTCGTCATCCTCGTCGTCCTCCTC
The DNA here is from genome assembly GCA_963575745.1 of Prorocentrum cordatum. Lineage (NCBI taxonomy): Eukaryota > Dinophyceae > Prorocentrales > Prorocentraceae > Prorocentrum > Prorocentrum cordatum. Next base: position 15,882 of record CAUYUJ010018001.1, read on the forward strand.
CTCGTACCGTTCCTGTCCTCTTTACGCTGTCGGTCTCATCCACCTCCTTCCTCCTCCTTTGTCGCCCCCCTCCCCATGAGCAACATTTTCGATTGCGACATACCAAAACAGTTGTCAGCATGAGCAAGACTGCAAGCATCCAAGGTCTGCAGAGCCCCAGGAATGGGACAAGCACGCATGCACGCATGCACATGTCTCCCGCTGTCCCTGCATAAGCGCAACGCACAAGGCTTGCGCACCAAGTCAGGGCCGGCGCCTGGGCATTTGCAGGCTGCGAAGAATCCACCCAACTCATGAATCGCTTTGTCCAGTGGTGAAGCAACATACGTATAGTAGTACTACCAGACGGCACTTTGGGTGTCATGAGTGCCCCATGTGCGCCCGCCCAAACAGTGCGTCGGCACTGGCGCCGTCACGCAGTTGAGCCTCTCGGGGCGTCGTTGCAAATCCAAGCATGGACGACTGCTAGGCGCGCCGCCCATTTTGGGACGAGCCCCGTCAAGTCCAAGGTGTCGGCTGACTCCCACGCACGCGGCCGCAAGCGCGACAGCGTTTTGCGGGCGCCTGGCCCTGTGGGCGGCCGCGTCCACCATGCAGTCTTGAGGAATCGCGGGCAACAGGTCGGCAGCGAACGTTGGGATGCGGCCAGTTGAACCAAATCTACGGAGCTGAATTGGCGTTGCCTAGTCGTGATTCAAGGGCAACGTGCAATGCGAGCGTGGACGCCCGCACGGGCGCGCAGGCGCCCGCAAGAGGAAGCGCGTCGGGCTTCGGCGAGCGGGTACGGTCCGGGAGCGGCGATCCGGACCCCCCTGCGCGGGCGCGCTAACAAGCGCGTCGCGGCGCTGACAAGCGCGCGGCGGCGCTCGCAGTTTCCTTTCTGGGTCGTAAGTACATCGGCGGTGCTAGTATACATCTCGCACTGATCGCGGACTTCTGCGGAGTGCATTGCGAGCCGTTGCGCGCGCGTGGTGCCCGCAGGCTCTGGCGACGCGCTGGGGCCCAGCATCCCTCGCCGCCGCCGGGCAATCGCAAAGGCGCCGTGCTGCTCGCGGGGAAGCGGGGGCGCAAGGTGGACGAAGGGGGCGACGACGGCCGGGGAGTAGCGGGTTGGTTTCCGGGGGGCGGTGATCGCAGACGCGTTGCGTCGCTCGCACAGACAACGCGGCGCTCGTCGGTGCGTCGCTAGAACTACATCACGGGGCCATGCGGTGTCCGGATTGGCGAGGATCTGGCGTCGGTTTCTAATGTTAAAATAAAGTTGCGCTGGAATGCGCTTCAAAGGAGCGCGCCTCCTCGTCGTCGTTTTGGGCGCCCATGTCAAACCCGCCACGGGCAATCACTTGCGCCTCGGGCGTGCCTCGCAGGTCGCGCCGGCGCGCCAGCGCGGTCTGCGCGCCGCCCTCGAGGCGTTTGCCGCGGAGGCGCTCGGGGGATGCCTCCAATGCGCTGCGTTGGCGCCCGTGGCCCGCTCTGCAGGGCAAGCGGGCGTCGGCCAGGGGATATGGGCCTTCTTGCCAGGCGTGCTCTGGCAACGTCCAGCGCGGCCGTTTCCTGTTGGGCAGCCCGACCAGGAGGCTGCCGCGTCGGCCCCTGCAAACACAAGGCGGCGATGTGGAAATCCCGGCAGAAGTCCCAGCCACGAGGCGCCACGCGCCAGCTTCGCGCAACGCCGCGTCGCTGGCGGCGTTTTTTTTTGGGGTCTCCGCAGCGGCGGCCGCAGGTCCGACGTCGCGCCGCGCGCCGCGCGGCCGGCCCGCGGGCCCGCGAAGAGCACCGGCGCGCCCGTGGAAGGATGCGGGCGTGGCCGAGCGCGGGGGCCCCCGTCCAAGGTCGGGTCTTTCGCTGCCCTTCGTGGGGCCCCCAGTGAAAGCGCAGCAAACCCGCGGCCCCCGCCGACCCGCCCGCCCCCGCGCGCCGCGGGGCGACGGCGCCAGCCCGCCGAAAATGATGCTAGCCCCCCCAGCCCGAGCACGGCGCGCGGGCGATAGATCAGCGCGCGCGGCCAGCTAGGGGCGGATCAAGAAAGACAGTGGGAGCAGCAGCGGGAGCAGGAATAGAGGGCCACCTCCCCGCGCGCGCTCAGCGCGGGCGGCCTGACAGACAGAACGACGGGCAAGGGCGAACCGGCGCGGCAGGTGCCGCAACGGCAACGGCGCCCCAGGCGCGGCGCACGCGGACCCCGAACACGGCGCTACGCGGCAGCACGGCAACGGCAAAGTGAAGCAAATAAGAATTGCATTCGCGCAAACCCACAACTGGGGAGGCAGGAGTGAGGCCGCAGAGACAAGAAACAAGGCTCCAACAAGCGAGCGTACGGGGCCGCATCGCGACTGCGAAGCAGGATGCGGCACGTCGCGCCCGCGACGCCTGCATATGATCGAAAGAGAAGCGGGCGCTCAGCAAGGAAGAGGAACGGGGAGGGGAAGAGCAAAGCACATCGCATTCGCGACGACACTAGGGCACGCAGGAACACCACCACGACTACGACTTGCACCACCACGACTGCGACCAGCAGCAGCACCACCACGACCGCCACCAGCAGCACCACCACCACCACGACCAGCAGCACCAGCAGCAACACCAGCACAACCATCACCACCACCACGACCGCCACCAGCAGCAGCACCACGACTGCGACCAGCAGCGCCAGGACTGCGACCAGCAGCAGCACCACCACGACCAGCAGCACCACCACCACGACCGCGACGAGCAGCACCACCACGACGACGACCAGCTGATCCAAGACTGCGACCAGCAGCGCCACGACTGCGACCAGCAGCGCCACGACTGCGACCAGCAGAAACACCACCATGACTGCGAACAGCAGCACCACAACCACGACTGCGACACGCAGGACCACCACGACCACGACCACGACCAGCAACACCACGACTGCGACCAGCAACACCACAATTGCGACCGGAAGCAGCAGCACCGAGACTGCGACCGGCAGTACCACCACGACCAGCACCACCAGCACTAGCAGCACCACCACCACGACGGCGACCAGCAGCACCACCACGACTACGACCAGCACCACCACGTCACCGTCACCGTCACCGTGTCCCTGAGTGCGGCCACGATGTGGCCCAGGGACGGCCGGTCGACCTTTTAAAAATCCTGACGGGGGGTGGGAGGAGAGGACGACGACGGAAGGCGAGGATAGGGCGCCGTCCGGAAAGCACCTGGGCTCGGAGGAAGAGGGGAGGGAGGGGGACGGAGAAGGGAGGCAGGGAGAGGGGAGAGAGAAGAGGGGGGAAGAAAGGGAGGGAGGGAGGGGGGGGAAAGAGGGGGAGGGGGGAGAAGGGAGAAGGGCAAAGGGGAAAAGGGCAGGGGGAACGGGGCGGAACCTGGAAAGAGTCGGGAAGCCCAATGGTGATTGGAAGGGGGGTGCCCCTGCGGACTGGGTGGCAGAGCGGGGGGAGAGCAGTCGAGGGTCCAGCGCCGCAGTTGGGATGTACACAGCATGGGCTCTCCCGCCCTCGCAATTGGCTCTCCTGGATGGCACAGCGGGGGGAGAGACTACCAGAGGGCTCTCCCGCCCTCGCAATTGGGATGTACACAGCATGGGACGACACCACCATTCCTCCGTCCACCCACCACCCACCCGCCCTTCCCTGCCCACACTCACACACACTCGATCACACAAAAACAATAGGAGACTCCGTGCAGATCACACAAGGGTGGGCACAACAAGAACAAGAAAGCACGATCTGTCCTGCGAATTCATGGCTCCATGCACGGCCCATGGCTCGACTACCCGCCCCCGTCGGGCCCTGTATCCGGGGGCGGGCCTGTGGGGTGACCCCTTAGTCAGCCATCGCGTCGCCGGCGTTGCCGGCCGCGGCGGCCCCGCCGCCTGCTCCACCCGCCCCGCCCGCGCCCGCTCCGCCCGCTGCCCCGGGAGCTACACCCGCCGCCGGGGCTGCACCCGCCGCCGGGGCTGCCCCCCCAGGTGCCGCAGCTGCCTTGGCGGCCGCCCTGCCTTTCTTCCCCTTCTTGCCCTTGCCCTTGCCTTTGCCGCCGCCGCCACCTCGGCCCTGAAGCACCCCCTGGGTTCCCTTGCCGCCCTTGCCGCCCTTTGCGCCTTTGGCCTGCCCCTGGGCCTGCCCCTTGCCGCCGCCCTTCCACTGGCGCTCTTCCTCGGTCCTCTCGTTGTAGAGAAGCCGCCTCGGCGGCTGGGCGGCCCCTTCCTGAAGCGTAGGTTGGCCGGCGACGGAGAGACCCGAAGCGCGGCGCAACGGGTGGTCTAAGCCGTCAATTATCTGTTCCATGCCCAGCGAGGAGGCCCCGAACTTAACCTTCAGTTTGAACACGTTCGGAATCCGCACCTTGGTGCCGCGGTCGTAGTCCCACCGATACTGCTCCATGACCTTCTGAAGCACCCCTGGCTTGCTCAATTCCTCACAGAGGAAGCGAACCGCCTGCTGGGTGGACCCGGGCTGGTCCGACGCGCGATCCGGCAAGGGCCAGCTCAGCCCCAGGTGAGCCCCCAGGTCCCGGCCAACAGCCTCCGGCGTCAGGTTGCGCAACTCACGGTACTCTCCCTGGTTCCCGTGCGCCTCCCACACCGAGTCCACCGAGGGGAATCCCTCTAGCACCACACTTGTGCTTTTCAGCACTCGGCTGACCTCGTTCCGAAGGCGGAAGATCTGCTCGGTGTGGCGGCTCTGACCCTCCTCCAACGCCGCAATGCGGCGCTCCGTGGCTGCGCGGCGCTCAGCTGCCATTTCTCTGTCACACCCCTCACCGACACACGATCAAGCAGGGAGAGAAGCTGCCGCCGGACGGGCACCCACCCCCGCCCGCGCCCGCCCCCGGCCGACCCCGCCGCCCAGACGACCCGGACGACGAAGACGACGACGACGACCCCGACAACCCCACGACGACGACGACGACCACGACGACGACAACGACGACGACCACGGCAGCGCCGCCGAACCAGGGGCACCGCAGGAGGAGGGCGGTCATGACCCTTCCGGCGAGAGCCGGTTCCGCCGGGCGGGGGCCTTGAGCAGCTGGTCGGGGCGGCGAGCAACAATTCACGTGACTGCACACATCATGGCTCGAGCGGGGGCGGGGGGAGGGGAGGGGGAGGGGGGGGGCCTTCCTCCTTTTTTTTTTTCCTAGCTGCGCACAAGAAACAGTATACGTCACGTCAGAGGGAGTAAGAAAAGAAAAAGGCAAGCAAACGCACGCCGGCAACAACACGAGGGAGTCGAGGGGGGAAGAATCGCAGCCGAGCAACAGCAAGGGGGGGCAAGGCGAGGAGGCGGCCGGCGGCCATTGGACCTATACTCCTGCCCCCCTGCAGTGGGGCCTGGGGGCGGCCGGAAGTGAGTTCGTGACTCACTTTAGCACAACCATGAACAGGGCAAGCCCTGTCCTGGCCGCCCCCGATGCATCGGGACGTGCCCGGCATCATCTCGTGACAGATCGCCTCGTGGGCGCTGCCGGCAGCTGCAGGTTGTGAACTCCCAGATAGCAAGCACACTGTGGTAAGGTCCAATGACCGCCCGCCACCCCCCACCCGCCCTCCCACCCCCCTAGACCGCTATTTCCTACACGAAACAAGATCTGATTATCCGGCTCCCGCCGGGCGTCTCCGGGCAATACCAGCGAGACGAATCGCCGCCTTGGCCTGGGCGTTCGCCCCGCGCGCCTTACCTGCAACCCTGGCCGTAACAGCCTTGGCCGGGGCGGCCTTGACCGGCGGGCCCGCCTTTCCCTTGGCTCCCACGTGCGGTTTCGGTTTCGGCTTGGCTTTCGCCTTCGCTTTAGCTGCACCTGGCCCGGGGGGCGGGGGCGGCGCCGGTGCCGCCGCCGCCGCGACCGCAACGGCCTGGGCCTTTGCTTTCGCTGCAGCGTCCCCACGACACCATTTCTCGTGGTTACCTAAAGGGCGACACAGCATTCCTGGGGGAGGCGGTGGGTAGACTAAGCCACACTTCGAGCATGTCCGGTTCATAATGTCACTCCCCCTGCATTTGGATTCGTGTGCCTTGCGACACCCCTCTTTAACATATGTGAGGCACTTACGACATTTCGTCATTCCGGCCGGTATGGCATAACCCGCTACCGTGCACCTCGTGATGTGCCCGTACAGATCCTTGCTAAGCACCTTTATGCCGCATTTCTTGCAATAATCCACCTCGTTCCATTGCAACTCGGCCACCTGAGGTGGGGTCGCCATCCACCGGGCCGATTGGCGAGAAGCATACCCGCGCCTACCTAGATCCGCCGCCCTGTCTGCCAGCTCGTTGTCATGGGCGCCTGTGTGCCCATACACATGTTCCCAAGTTAGACTGCGTCTCTCCAATACCCGCGCTGTGAGCTCTTGTACGGCGTCCGCAAGCTCCTCGTTTGATTTCACCTCCCATAACCCCCGCGCTATGTTCGCTGCGTATTCCGAATCATACCGAATGTGCACGGGTACGTGGCCTCCGTCTGGTGCTTCATCCAAGAGCCACTTCATGAGTTCGCCAATAGCCGATAATTCCGCCGTATTATTAGTTTGGCTCCTAGCTCCAAACCATCGGTGATCCCACGCTCGACTCACAACAGGGGCATGCAGCACGTAGTCCGGGACCATACCTGGAAGGCTCGGATCCGTAACCCGCCAGATCACTACCCCCCAACCCGCCTCCCCGTCCTTGCCCGACCCGTCGGTCGCTACCCACCAAGCAGCCGGCTCCGGTGCGTGCGGTCCCATGACCACTGGCAGGTATACCCCGTCCTGTGTCTGGAGGGCGTCCCGGAGCTCCAGCCTGGCCGGACAGGAAGGCTTGTGCCTCCGAACATCACATCCCAGGTATTCCTTGCAATCCGGACACTGGTGGGAGATGCTCGTGACCAGGTGGGGATCCCGCACCGAGTGTGCCTCATCGTAGTGGTACTGCAGCTGGTTGCCCTTGTCGAACACCCGTCGGCACACCGGGCAGCAGTACTCGTCGTCGTCCGCCAGAGGGGGAGAGGGAGGGGCCGGGGGAGGGGGAGGAAAAGGGGGAGGGGGAGGAGGAAGCGGAGGAGGGACCCCGGGGGCCCCGGCCCTGGCGGGCGGCGACGGGAGGGGCCGACCCGGCGTCCAACTGTTGAGGGCGCGGTTGTGCTCATCGCTGGAGACACCCGCTGGAAAAGCTGCATCCACTTTGCGCTTCCAGCCCTTCCTATTTTGAGCCCGGCGGAACCAATCGATCTCGTGGATCTCAATCCTGCGAATGCCCTTCCGAAGGAAAACGGTCTGGGCGTGAGGGCTGCTATGGTCCTCCCCGCCACGTCTGGCGTCCAACCAGCCAAATAATACCTGCTTCGGGACCCGCCACACGGGCATGCGGGCAACATGTCCCAGCCACTGGAGAGATAAGCGGGTGATGGTGTCTTCCACCGTGCGCCATTGCGCGGCCTTGTACATGGCGGCATCCGAAATGTGGTGCTCCCGCATCGAAAGTATGTCCATTCCGAACGAGCGGCGAACACCATAATTGACCACTCTCTGTAGACGCGAGAAATCCTGGCGAGTCCATGTGCGAGAACGACACCCTGCAGTGATGGCCGCAACCATGCACGTTTGCATCACGTGCAACCTCGTCGTAATCGACACGCCGCTTCCGCGGCCGCGACCGTGGGACGTGCCCACCGCCCAGGCCTTCGCTATTGATCGCGCCAGTGTGTTGCCAACCTGCACTCTTTTGGTCGTGTCCGCCGCCCAACGGCCCGTTTCGTGGTGAATACCCCCCAAGTGGCGCAGGGACTGAACCTCGTGCTGCCGCCGCACATCATAAGGAGCCCTCCATTTGCCACTCACCAAAAGCCTCTCCTTTTTTCCTGCATTGCTTTTCTCTTCCCAATCGGTCATTGTTTTTTCCAGTAACGGCTCTGCGGTCTGCATTTCCTCTAAGAACCCAGCCAGCGTCGTATCGTCTGCGAAACCTATGTCTCCGATTACCGTGTGCTTCTGTCTATTCGCCCAGCCCCCCTCCCCACGTCCCTGCCCCCTAGTCCGCGCGCTCTTCCCGAGCCGCCCATCAATCAGGTACGTCCAAGGTACACCCGGCGTGGCTCCTGCCTCCTCAGCCGCCCGTTTCCGCCGGCCTCGGAAATCCTTTAGTACCGCGTCATGATAAATATTGAACAAGGGGGGGCTCGAAGGGCACCCCTCCCGGAGCCCCCGCAAGGGGAACCACGTGGAGGAGAGGCCACCTAGCACACGCACTCGGTATCCCGTATGCTCGTGTAAGGCTCTGCAGACGTTCAAGAATCCCGGGGGGCATCCACGGTGACCCAGCAGCCGCCACAGCGCCGGGCGGCACACCCTAGGGTATGCCTTTTCAATGTCGAAGAACGTGAATACCACTATATCGCCCGTTCGCGAGGCCGCGGCTTCCTCAATTAACCGGCGCGTAACTTGAAGCGCATCATCTGTCCCTCTGCCCCGGCGGAATCCCGATTGCTCCTCCCCTATAAATCCTTCTGACCATTGGGAGAGGCGAGAAGCCACAATTCGAGCTAATAGTTTGGACCCGACTGACAGCAGGGTTATCCCGCGCCACGTATTCTTGTCTTTTCGATTGCCTTTGTTTTTCCACAGGGGGACGACAAGGCCCACTTGCCATTCTTCCGGCCACGTTGTGCCCTCCTCCCCAGGGTCTGCCTGGACTGCCCTAGTCCACATAGTGCGGACGATCTCAAAGACTCGGCTGCGCAACTCCGCGCCCCCGAATTTAAGTGCCTCCGCCACAAATCCGTCATCTCCCGGCTGGCGGCCAGTTTGCATTTTGCGCACGCATGCATCGAGTTCTATGTCAGTGGGAGAGGAGTCAAGCCACTCCGCCGAGACGGGGACTGCCTGTACCGATCGCCATACGTGCTCTGCCACTAACCCCACATTCCCCGAAATAGCTTCAAAGTGCGCTCTCCAAAGCTCCCTCTCCTGCTCCGCCCGCTCCGCTGTCCAGCGGCCAGAGTCCCCTCGGTCGCCTCGCCGGAGGCGCAAGTCACGGAAGAGCCGAAACAACTCACCCTGATCCCCGCTATGGGAGGCAGCGGAGGCCCGTACGCCGACACCTTTCCAGTACGCCCGCTCCCACTGCCGGAGCTGCCTCCGACGGTCACGGTTCGCCTTGCGCTTGGCCACAAGTGTCCTTTCCCGCTCTCCTTCCGGTGCACTTCGCCACGCGGAAACCGCCTCAGACACCGCAGCGTCCAGCGCCTTCTTCTCCGACTCATGCCCCTGCAGCCAAGGGATTTGGTGTCGCCGCTCCCGTGGACCTAGGACCTCAAGCCCGACCTCCCTTGCTACCCGGCAGATTTCCTTCCAGTCAGCCTGCGTCTCTAAATTCCTCAATATCTGCGTCATCCTGGCTGCGAAATGGTCTCTTTTTGTCTGAGCACTTTCGGATGGTCCCAGCAGGCCCGCGTAGTTGGGGGTGGGGGGCCTAGTATTGGGGGCCCGGCGCGGGGCCGGCCAGCGCCCCTGCAGGCGCACCCCCACCTCGACCGGGTCGTGGTCGGTGTACGACGCCCACGCGATGACCCCGTCCTCCCTGACTGTCGGCGCCGAGGCCCGGTTGCGCCGTCTGCGTCGTCTTCGCGCTGGTCTTTGCTGCAGCGACGCGGTCCCCCCCTCAGCACCAAAGTGCAGGGACTTGCAATCCGTGAAGTGACGACGATCGCGCGGCCGGACCAGAACATGGTCAAGTTGGTGCCCCGTCCTGAAACGCGGGTGCCACCAAGTGGCTGGTTCTCGTTGCGCATACGCCGTGCTCAGCACAAAGAGCGGCACCGACGAGCATAGGGAGAGCAGGTCGGAGCCGGTCGCACTCCGGCGGGCCGTGCCGTGGGCCCCTATAACTTGAGACAAATCCTCCTCCTCCTCCTCCCCCCCTCCTCCCGGGCGCCCAACTTCAGCATTGAAGTCTCCTCCAACGATGAGTAAATTGTCGTGCGCTCGCACACGTGATTCCACGTGCCGCAATTCCTCGTTGAAGGCGTCTCTGGTTTCCTCATTGGCGGTGCCCGAGACGGGGGCGTAACAAGCAACCAAGGAAAGTCCACGACGTTGACCCTCCCGGGGCAACACAACCCCCATGACCCGCACCCCCTTCCTATCCCACTTCCCCCTAACGACTACCCTCGATCCCCCCTCCCTCCATAATGCCGTAAGGCGTTGATTCAGCACCACACACACTTTGCCCCGAATGACAAATGTCCATACCTCTGTCCCAACATCATACTCCCGGACGCCATTCTGATAAAAGTTGACGTCCGTGAACATGCCAAACTCCCACCTACGAGCTTCCATCAGTTGCAAAAAACACTCAAGCTTGATTTGCGATGGCTCATACCCACTACTCGATCCAAGTTTGCGCGTGTTCCAGGTTCCTCCCCGGAGGAAGATCTCCTCCGAGCCTTTACGCACGCGTTTCGCTCGAGACTTCCTCAACAGAGACAAGCGATAGAAAGCACGACACCGTTTCGCTCGAGACTTCCTCGCCTTCTGAACCGTCTTCCATCTCCTGATGCGCACCAATCGTCTCTGACACCTGGTCGGCCGGTCCGTGTTCTGAGGGCCCTGTTGGAGCTCCATCCGACGACGCGTGTCCGAAGGCGCCCTGTGCGACTCGCCGGGGCCAGAGGCGCAGCCGCCTGCCCTCTCGGAGCGCGAGGCAGGGGAAAGGTCCGAGGACCCAACCGCCCCCGCCGTCGATTCGCCCCGGAGGGGTTGTGCACTCCCGCCCCCAATCCAAGCCGAGACCACGGAAGAAGACCCGTACGACGCCCACCCAGAGGCACCACGAAGCGCACCCACCAGATCTTCTCCCCCAGCAGCGCCAGTGGGGGCACCCCTAAAGGGGTTGGGGTTAGCCACGTCCATAGCTTTACAATGGAAGACCGTGGATAGAAACACTATGCACACTACCAGGGGGGACACACAACCACTACACACACCACTCCTACATCTACCCGCCCAGTCCCCGTTGAACGTGTTGTCCGAGGAGCGGCCACGTGGAGGCCTGTGCACCTGCTCCTCCCAGCACCACCACGACTGCGACCAGCAGCAGCACAACCACGACCAGCAGCACCACCACCACGACCGCGACCAGCAGCACCACCACTACTGCGACCAGCAGCACCACTGCGACCAGCAGCACCTCGACTGCGACCACGACCAAGACCAGCAGCACCACGACTGCGACCAGCAGCACCACCACCACGACTGCGACCCGCAGCACCACAACGACTACGACCACGACCAACAACACCACGACTGCGACACGCAACACCACGACCGCAACCGGGAGCAGCAGCACCGAGATTGCGACCAGCAGCACCACCACGACCAGCACCACCAGCACAACCAGCACTGCCACGACGGCGACCAGCAGCACCACCACGACCCTACGACCAGCACCACCACGACTACGACCAGCAGCAACACCACCACGACCAGCAGCACCACCACCACGACCGCGACCAGAAGCACCACCACGACTGCGACCAGCAGCACCACGTTTGCGACCAGCAGCAGCACCACCACCACGACCATCATCACCACCAGCACCACCAGCTCAACCAGCACCACCACGACGACGACCAGCAGCACCACCACGACTACGACCAGCAGCGACACGACTGCGACCAGCAGCAGCACCACCACGACCAGCAGCACCACCACCACGACCGCGACCAGCAGCACCACGACTACGACCAGCAGCGCCACGATTGCGACCAGCAGAGCCACGACTGCGACCAGCAGCAGAACCACCACCAGCACCACCTTCACGACTGCGACCCGCAGCTCCACCACGACCACAACCAGCAGCACCACCACCACGACCAGCAATACCACTATTGCGACCAGCAGCACCACCACGACTACGACTTGCACCACCACGATTAAGACCAGCAGCAGAATCACCACCAGCACCACCAGCACCACCAGCAGCAGCACCACGACTGCGACCAGCAGCGCCACGACTGCGACCAGCAACGCCACCACAGCGACCAGCAGTACCACCCCCACGACTGCGACCAGCAGCAGCACAACCACGACTGCGACCAGTAGCACCACCACCACGACTACGACCAGCAGCACCACCACGACCACGACCAGGACCAGCAACAGCACGACTGCGACCAGCAGCACCACGACCGCAACCGGGAGCAGCAGCACCGAGACTGCGACCAGCAGCACCACTACGACCACCACCAACACAACCAGCACTACCACGACGGCGACCAGCAGCACCACCACGACTACGACCAGCACCACCACGACTACGACCAGCAGCAACACCACCACCACCAGCAGCACCACCTCCACGACCGCGACCAGCAACACCACCACGACTACGACCAGCAGCACCACGACTGCGACCAGCAGCGCCACGACTACGACCAGCAGCAGCACCGCCACGACTGCGACCAGCAGCAGCAGCACCACCACCAACATCACCACCAGCACCACCAGCTCAACCAGCACCACCACGACGACGACCAGCAGCACCACCACGACTGCGACCAGCAGCGCCACGACTGCGACCAGCAGCAGCACCACCACGACCAGCAGCACCACCACTACGACTGCGACCAGCAGCACCACCACGATCACGACCAGCAGTACCACGACTGCGGCCAGCAGCGCCACGACTGCGACCGGGAGCACCACCACCACCAGCACCGCCACCACGACTGCGACCCGCAGCTCCGCCACGACCACACGCAGCAGCACCACGACTGCGACTAGCAGCGCCACGACTGCGACCAGCAGCGCCACCACCACGACCAACACCACCACCATCACCACCAGCGCAATCAGCACCACCACGACTGCGACCCGCAGCACCACCACGACTACGTATTGCACCACCACGACTGCGACCAGCAGCAGCACAACCACGACAGCCACCAGCAGCAGCACCACGACTGCGACCAACAACACCGAGACTGCGACCCGCAGCGCCACCACGACCACGACCAGCAGCACCACGGCTGCGACCAGCAACACCGCGACGGCGACCAGCAGCAGCACCCCCACGACTGCGACCAGTAGCACCACCACCACGACTGCGACCCGCAGCACCACCACGACCACGACGAGCAGCACCACGACCGCACAGGGAGCAGCAGCACCGAGACTGCGACCAGCAGCGCCACTACGACCAGCACCGCCAGCACAGCCAGCACTACCACGACGGCGACCCGCAGCACCACCACGACTACGACCAGCAGCGCCACGACTGCGACCAGCAGCGCCACGACTGCGACCAAAAGCGCCACGACTGCAACCGGGAGCAACACCACCGCGTCTGCGACCAGCAGCACCACCACCAGCACCACCAGCGCAACCACCGCGACCAGCGCCACTACGACGGGAACCAGCAGCACCACCACGAAACCGACCAGCAACAGCACGACTGCGACCAGCAGCACTAGCACAGAACCACCACGACCAGCAGCACCACCACCACGACCGCGACCAACAGCACAGCAAAGACTGCGACCAGCAGCACCACGACTGCGACCAGCAGCGCCACGACTGCGACCAGCAGCAGCACCACCACGACCAGCAGCACCACCACTACGACTGCGACCAGCAGCACCACCACGATCACGACCAGCAGTACCACGACTGCGGCCAGCAGCGCCACGACTGCGACCGGGAGCATCACCACCACCAGCACCGCCACCACGACTGCGACCCGCAGCTCCGCCACGACCACAACCAGCAGCACCACGACTGCGACTAGCAGCGCCGCGACCTCGACCAGCAGAGCCACCACCACGACTACGACGAGCAGCACCACGACTACGACCCGCAGCACCACCACGACCACGTCCAGCGGCACCACGACTGCGACCAGCAACGCCACGACTGCGACCAGCACCTGCACCACCACAAGTGCGACCCGCAGCACCACCACGACTGCGACCCGCTGCAGCACCACGACTGCGACCAGCAGCAGCACCACCACGACCAGTAGCAACACCACCACTACTACGACCAGCACAACCACCACGACACCACCACGACTACGACCAGCAGCGTCACGTCTACGACCAGCAGCAGCACCACCACGACAGCGACCAGCAGCACCACCACGACTGCGACCAGCAACGCCCTGACTGCAACCAGCAGCGCCACGACTGCGACCAGCAGCAGCACCACCGCGACCATTAGCACCACCAGCACGACCGCGACCAGCACCACCACCAGGACCGGGACCAGCAGCACCACCACGACTGCGACCAGCACTCATTTCGACCAGCACCACGACCCCTTGCAACGACGAGCACCACCTGCAACGACCAGAAGCAGCGACGCGCATCTGCACGACGACGAGCACAGACGACGCCCACCACCCCTTCCCCTCGCCCCTCGCCCTTCGTCCCCTCGTCTCGGTCGTGTCTCGCTTGGCCCCAGCCCCTCCCCTTCCCCCCTTTCGGCCCTTTCAGCCCTCTTGTCCCCTCGTCCCCTGCCCCCCGTCCGCGCCGCCCCCGCCCGAAGCCCCAACCTGCCAGCGCTTGCGAAAAATGCGGGCCGTGGCAGCTGGCTTCACGGCTGCTCAGCGAGGTACACGAAACGATAAAGGAATCCGTCTCGAGGTGAGGGCCCGACGTCATCTCTACTACATTGCAGGGCCCAGTGCGTGCGGGAATGGCGCAGGCCCCAATGCACCAAAACCGCCCCGGGCTGGCCCCGGGCCGCCCCAGGCCGCCCAGGCAGGCTCCAGGACACGCCGAGAGGGCCCCCCGAAGCCCCCAAGACGGCCCCGGAGAGCCCCGGCACGCTTAAAGATGGGCCCAAGACGCCCGAGATTCGCCCCAGACGGCCCAAGAGGCGTCCAAGACGCCCGAAGAGGCCCCCCAAGAGGCCTCCCAAGAGGGCCCCGAGCGACAGAAATCGTCGATTTCTGTTGTGTTTTTCTATGTTTTCGGCATCCTCGCCTCTTCGGCTTCCCGACGCTCCAAGACGGCCCAAGAAGTCCCCCCGACCGCTCCAAGACGGCCGAAGAGGACCCCAAGAGAGCCCCAAGACGGGCCAGGAGGGCCCCAAGACGGTCCCAAGACGCCCCAGGACGGCCCCAGGACGGCCCAGGAGGCGCCCAAGACGGCCCAAGAGGCACCCAAGACGGCCCCAGGAGCGGCCCAAGACGGCCCAAGACAGCCCAAGAGGCGCCGAGGCGGGCCTCAGACGGCCCCAAGACGGCCCAAGAGGCACCCAAGACGGCCCGAGAGGGCCCTAAGAGCCCCCCCGGGAGGCCCAAAAGAAGGCCGAAGAGGCTCCGAAACGGCCCCCACGAAGCCTTCAGTGGCTTCAGAATTCCCTCCAGGAGCGGGGGAGCGGACGAGAGGCGACAGGCATATCGCAGGCAAAAACGCCCCAAGAGATCCCCAAACGGCCCCCACGAAGCCCGAAGTGGCCTCAGAATTGCTTCCAGGAGGGGGGGAGCGGACGAGAGGCGACCGGCATATCGAAGGCACAAAAGAACAATGTTGGACGCTCCGAGGGCCTTCGATGTTTCTCTGTTGGGGAGAGTCGTCGTAGGATCGACGATTGCCGACCGAGGGCATGGAGAATCGAGCGAAAGATGAGGAGAAGGTGGAAGAGGAGGAGGAGAAGGAGGAGGAGGAGGGGCCTGGCGCTGCACTGCGAGATGTGGAAAGCCAAGCTGGAGCCCGACGCCATCATGATTGCCTTTCGGCCCTGCAGCCGCACCCCCCCGCGCTTGCCCAGAGATCCCTCGCCACGTCGAGCTGATGTCGTGGACGGAGTCCACAGGTCTGCCCTAGTCAGCTACAGCTCTGGGACCAGCGCGTGCGAGAAGGGCGAGCATTGGCAGCGGGCTCCATCGCTGCTCAGCGAGATGAGGGAAGCGAGGGTGAGGCCAGATGTCATCAGCAACAGCTCCGGGATCAGCGTGTGTGCGGAAGGCGAGCAGTGGCAGGACTCTATCGCTGCTCCGCAGGACGGCACGGCCCACCCGCGCACGGCAGACGAGGACGGAGCGTTGCTCCGCAAGGCCCGCCGCCGCAAGGAAACCACCTACCTATCCGGAGCTCCTGGACGCGAGGCGCTGCCGGCTAGTGGTCATGGCCCTGGAGTGGAGGTGGGGGGCCGGTGGTCCCAGGAGGCCCTCCAATTCGTGCGCCTCTTGGCGGACTGCATGGCCTGGTCGGCGCCCGAGCTTCTGCGCGCCTCGGTAAAGGCGGCGTGGATCCAGGGGTGGACAGGCCTCGCCTCGGTGGCGGCGCAGCGGGCCTCCGCAGCCTCTCTGCTACACCTGCCCCTGGACGGCCTCGCCTGCGACGGCGACGAACCATGGTTGCAAGACGTTCTGGCGGACGCGCGCCACACCGAAGCCCCAGTCCATAGCCGCATGCCGGCGCACCCCTGAGGCGAGCGGCCCCTGGCGGCGCGAGGGCCGGGGGCGACGAACACCACCGCCACCGCACCACGACTACGACCAGTAGCGCAACCGCCACGACAGCGACCAGGAGGGTCACAACCACGACGGCGAACAGCTGCACCACCACCACGATGGCGACCAGCTGCACCACCAGCAGCGCCAACACGATGACGACGACGACCAGCAACACCGCCACCACGACGGCGA
>CAUYUJ010018001.1:40000-153694 GCA_963575745.1 Prorocentrum cordatum
GCGCATAGGATAACCGACTCCAGGCGCGAGGGGTCCTGCGCAGCGGCAGCTCACTCAGGGCCCCGCGCAGGAAGTGTCTCGCCTGCGGCAACGGCGTCAACTCGGCGGCTGCCAGGCGCGACGCCTCCTTCACGACGCCGTTGAGCAACAGCTTCCCCTGCGGCGGCGCTGTGCACAGGCGCTGCACGTGGCGCGGCTGGGCTTGCAAGGCTACGGCCAACGACAAGGATGAGGGCGTTTTTTTGTTGTTGATGTCTTTCTTCGCCCCCTCCCCTCCTCCCAATCGCCAGTGCCGCGGTGCGCTCCCCGCCGCGCCGCCTCAAGGTCGGCCCGCCGGTGCTCGCTGCCCGGCCGCCCACGGCGCGCCTGGGCGAGCCTCGCCAGCCGCCGCTCGAGCTGCTCGCGGCGCAGCCCGCTGCGCCCCGCTCCGCTGCTACGCCCTGGCCGTTGGAATATGAACGGGTCTATCAATTGACGGGCCCGGACTTGGCGCGCTGCGTCGCGTGCCTGCCGCGCTTTCAGTCGTCGTCGTCGACGTTGTCTTCGCTGGCGCTGTCGTCGTCGTTGCCGTCGTCGCCGTCGCCGTCGTGGTTGCCGTCGTCGTGGTCGTCGCTATCATCGTCGCCTTCGTTGTCGTCGTCGACATCGTCGTCCTCGTCATGCTCGAAGGCGTCGTGGTCGTCGTCGCCGTCGAAGTCGCCGTCGCCGTCGTCGTCGTCGATCGTCGTCGTCGCCGTCGTCGCCGGCCTCGTCGCCGTTGTCGTCGTCGTCGTCGCCGGTCTCGTCGACGTCGTCGTCGACGTCGTCGTCGTCGTCGCCGTCGCCGTCGTCGTCATCGTCACCGTCGTCGTCGCCGTCGCCGTCGACGTCGCCGGTGTCGTCGTCGTCGTCGTTGCCGTTGCGTTGTCGTCGCCGTCGTCGTCGTCGTCGTCGTCGCCGTCGCCGTCCTCATCCTCGTCACTGTCGTCGCCGTCGTTGCGTCGTCATGGTCGTCGTCGTCGTCGCCGTCCACGTCGTCGTCGTCGCCGTCGTCGTCGTCGTGGCCGCCGTCTCGTCGTCGTCGTCGTCGCCGTCGTCGCCGTTGTCGTCGTCGTCGTCGTCGCAACCGCCGCCGCCATCATCGTCGTCGTTGTGGTGGTCGTCGTCGTCGTCTTGTGGTCGTCGTCATCGTCGTCGTCGCCGTCGTCGTCATCGTCGTCACCGTCGTCGTTGTCGTCGTCGTCGTCGCCGCCGTCATCGTCGTCGTCGTCGACGTCGCCGTTGTCGACGTCTTCACTGTCATCGCCGTCGTCGTCGTCGTCGTCGTATTTACCCGTCGTCGCAGTCGTCGTCGTCGTCGTCGTCGTCGTCGTCGTCGTCGTCGTCGTCGTGACCGTCGTCGCCGTCGTCGCCGTCGCTGTCATCGTCGTCGTCAGAGCCGTCGTCGTCGTCGTCGTCGTCGTCGTCGTCGTCGTCGTCGTCGTCGTCGTCGTCCTCGTTGTCACCGTCGTCGTCGCCGTTGTTGCCGTCACCGTCGTCGTCGTCGTTGCTGTCGCCGTCGTCGTCGTCGCCGCCGTCGCCGTCGCCGCCGTCGTCGTCGTCGTCGCCGTCGTCGTCGTCGTCGTCGTCGTCGTCGTCGTCGTCGTCGTCGTCGTCGTCGTCGTCGTCGTCGTCGTCGTCGTCGTCGTCGTCGTCGTCGTCGTCGTCGTCCTCGCCATCGTCGTCGCCGCCGTCGTCGTCGCCGCCGTCGTCGACGTCGCCGTCGTCGTCGTCGTCGTCGTCGCCGCCGCTTTCGTCGTCGTCGTCGTCGTCGTCGCCGCCGTCGTCTTCCCCGTTTTCGTCGTCGTCGTCGTGCTCGTCGTGCTCGTCGTGCTCGTCGTCGCCGTCGTCCTCGTCGTTGCCGGCGTCCCCATCGCCGACGTCGGCGTCGTCGTCGCTGTCGTGGTCGTTGTCCTTGTCGTCGTCGGCGTCGTCAACGTCGTCGTCCGTCGTCGTCGTCGTCGTCGTCGTCGTCGTCGTCGTCGTCGTCGTTGTCGTCGTCGTCATCGGCGTTGCCGTGTTGCCATCGTGGGCGTTGTACTTGCAATCGTCGTCATCTTCGTCGTCGTCGTCGTTGCCGTCGTCGCCGTCGAAAACACGGGCGACTCTTGCTTCCGGTGTCCGGTGTCCGGTGTCTGGTGTCCGGTGTCCCGTGTCTGGTGTCCGGTGGCCGGTGTCCGGTGTCCGGTGTCTGGTGTCCGGTGTCCTGTGGCCGGTGCGCCGGTGTCCGGTGTCCGGTGTCCGGTGTCCAGTGTTCGGTGTCTGGTGTCCAGTCCGGTGTCCAATGTCTGGTGGCTGGTGTCCGGAGGCCGTCCGGTGTCTTGTGTCTGGCGCCCGGTGTCCAGCGCGGGCGCGCCTGTGGCCGAAGACAGGTGTGAAGTGTGGCCGCTGAAGAGAACTTGAACATAGATGCGTAGAACAGGCACAATAACAATGATTATGATGATGAAGTTTACAATTGAATTGCAATAAAAATCAATGGCGTCCGCACCTCCGCCCCCTCTTTTTCAAACAAGAATGGGGGGAAGCGGTTCGGAAGTAGCAGGGGGTGAGAGCGAACTCTGAGAGCAAGAACAAGAAGACGATGAGATAGGAGCGGGGAAGTCATAGGACAGTAGGTGGTAGGAGGGTGATGCGGACGAACAGCGGAAAGCATATCATGCAGACAGTGATGATGATGCTGCGAATGCGGATGATGATGCAGCCGACGAGGATGCGAATGATGAGGACAATGCTGATGGCCATGACGATGATAATGGTGATGATGGTGAGGCTGCTTAAGATGAAAATGAAGGCGTTGCGGATGCGCACGCTGCGAGACAGAAGGGCCTCACAGCGTTCCTCCCCCACAATGGGATTCTGTTGGTGGCGGGCGCAAGAGACGGCCGAGAGGTCAAGGAACTAGAAGACACCATCATCGTGAACAGCATTGCCATCACAACCGCCATATGTAGGCACTAGCACCAGCAATCTCATTACCATCGGCGTCGTCATCGCCATCGTCCTCGTCGTCACCACCATCACCAGCATTATCTGTCTGTATCCTCATCACCACCATCATCCTCAACGTCATCATCACCATTACCGTCGCAATCCACTCCACCACGCCCTTCGTCATTATCACCACCACCACCACTAGCATCATCACGCAGGGGGGCGAGCGTACTCACGACCCGCCTCATGTGGGACAAATCGCAAGCCTTTGGGAGAAGCCCCAAAGCCAAGAAGGGAGGAACATACGGCAAATCATGAAAGAACCAGGGTTCCTCCTAGAAACAAGCCGGCCTTTTGCGAAACAATATAAACAAACAAACGCCCAACACGCAAGCAGAAAAATGTTAGTCAGCCGGGATGGTCGAACGAGGAAAGGGCTGAAGAGGGGAAGGGGGAGGAAACGCAAAGTCACTCCAAGAAACAGCCAAAATGTGGCATGCAGGGGGCGAGCATACCCAGGACCCGTCCCTTTGGGAGGGGCCCTAATGTCAAGAGCGAGGGGACAAAAAGGAAATGCATCCTACAACCAAGGCTTCTCTTACGAACAAACCAACCCTGCGCAAAACTGCAAAAACAAACCAGGGTAACACGCCAACGGAAAAAAAGTAAGTTAGCTGGGATGCGCGAGTGGTAAAAGAAGAGAAACGGAGAAGGGACTGACAAGCCCGGGTCCCCCCTAGAAACAAGCGAACCTTTTGCAGATTTGCGTGCCGGAACGAGCATGTCAGAGAAAGACAAAACCGAAATTTGGGAAGTCCCAGTGCCAGGAACGTGGGCGAACCCAGATGCCTCCTGAGTCCGCCAGCCATCGGCGAAAAATCGCGCAGGCGGCGAGCATACCCAGGGACCGCTCAATTTGGGAAAAAGCGCATGTCTTTGAGAGAAGCCTATAAATTTCAGAAGCGCTGGAACACACAGAAATCAAATCAGAAACGTTGCTCTCTGTGGACACAAACCGGCCTCTCGCAATACAATGGACCAACGGATACAACAAAAAACGCAAACAGAGAAAAATATTCCGTTCGCCGGGAGGGACGAAAGAGGAAGGAGGAGAAGAGGGATAAGGAAAGGAAACCGAAGGTTCCGCACTTTTGCAAAACCTGCATGCCAAGAACAATCCACCCCTTGGCATATTGCACACAGGAGCGACCAAATCCAGGAGCCGCCCATGTGGGAGAAAGTCAAAGCCCTTGGGGGAAGACCCAATGCGAGGAACGAGCGAGGAAGAACAATTCAGTAGAGACGCAAGGTTCCTCCCAGAAACAAAACCAGCCGTATGCGAAAGACCACGGACGCTCCAGAAAAACAGCCCATAAAGGAAGAAGGTTAGGCGGAATGGGCGAACGAGGAAATAGGAGAGGAGGGGAACGAGGGGCAAGCATAGAAACAAACCAGCGCTTGGCAACAAATGCGTACTGAGGGCGAGCATAAACGGAGCCCATCCCATGCGGGAGGAAACAAAATCCTGTGAGAGAAGGCCCATTGCCAAGAACGATGCGAGAAGCAGAACATCATGAGAAAACCGACACTCTTCTTAGAAATGAACTGGCCCTGCGCGAAACGGCACGCAGAAACCAAGGACAACGCAAACGGGACAACGTCGGTCAGCCAGGAGGGGGGGCAAAACTCACTGGAAACTTGCACTCTCACCTGATGCTGATGCTGCAGATGATCAGGAACAAGACCGGACTATACGGAAAGTGTGTCGACCAGGCCGATGGGATCAGACTGGTTTTCACTGCGCCACGGGCCCGAGAGACATCATTGAGCGCCCGCTGGATTGCAAACTCGGGGTTCAAACCTGGCGCAAATATGGACTAGAGCCCAAATTGGTACGGAAAAATCTGCAGCGGCGCGGCCTGGGCGCAGGACCATGACCCCCGCAAATGCGGATAGGAGTGAGTGAAGGGCAGCTGTGGTCCCGACAGGATTCGCGCGAGCGGGTACCCCACACTCCATCGAGAACGAGACAACCCGAGATATCACATAACAGGCACATCGCGCGCCGTGTCAGGGCAACCGGAGCGTTGCGACAATTAGCCAGCACTTGCGCAACAACATTCTGCCTCGGGAACCGAATTCTGCCACAACGCACGATGGGGAGGGGGAGCGGGGGGGAGGGGGGGAAAAGGATAGAGGGAGGGAGAAAAGAACACCTCAGAACCCGCCCTTCGACCTCAGAATCCGCATGCCCGCAGCCCCGCTCGGAAGGCTCGCAAGTGGAAGTGCTGGAAGCAGCCTGCTGTGCTGTAGTACAGGTGGCGAAACTCTCGATGTTTCAGCCCGCAGCACCGGAGGTCACTCAGGAGCAACGCGATGGCGCTGCAGGTCGCCTCCATGGAGAGGCCGATCTCTTGACATCGCTTAGTCCGGCCAAGCACGCACCCTCGGAACCAGTCTCCCGACGCGGCGAAAGGCGGCGGAAGAATTGGCCGGCGGTAGTTCCAAGTCAACTCGCCGCTAGCCACGTCCAGCCTCATGTCAAGCCATGTGACAGTGGGCCCCGATTCAGCAACGTCGAATTCGATAGGGTATATGCTAGCGATGGCTTCTCGCAAACACATCTCGCAGTAGTGGTTCGACACAGTCAGGAGGTCGTCGACGTACCTCCTGCGCGCGGCCGCCTGCTCCCATGCAAGGCCGGGAACGTGGAAATGTGCACGCTGTCGGCGGGCAGGGTCCTCCTGCCACGCCCGCTCGGCCTCGCCCAGCACAGCCGAAGCCGCAATTTTGGAACAGAGGCCTCCGATTGGCGTGCCGGTCATCTCCGCCACGCGGGCGCCAACACTGCACCATTTCATCTCCATGGCGGCGGAAAAGATCAAGATCAGCTCCTCGAAAGTCAGCCACCATTGCTTTCCCGTGCATGAGTACGGAGAGCCCCCGAGGTAAGTGCTCTCACCTTTGTGCTGGCCAATCGTTACGGAAGTAAGCCCCGTCTGCGCCTCCACCCGCCGGAGCAGTCGAGCGACGCAGCGCACTGCCTCGCGGGCCTGGACGACTTCGAAGAATTGGCCTGCATCGGCGACGACGCCGACGAACTCGGGTTTGCTAGCCCGGCACCGCTGGCATCTGCAAGCCTCCCCGCGTGGCCGCGCTGCCAAGCCCGCGCGAGCAGCGCGCACCTCGGCCGCAGACGCCGTGAGGGACCATGACTCCCAAGAACCACCGTGGCGCTTGAGAATGTGAGACAGCGCCCTGGACACCCCTCGCCACGACTGCCGGGCAGGCCATTTCACATAGCTCACTATCTTCCGCGCGCACGAATGCCCCTCTTTCTCGCAGAATCTGCCTTCACCTACGCTCCCGTAGCATTTTGACTTCAGTGTTGTGTACAGGTAAGGCAACCACTGCACTTCGTCGTGTAGACGAAACCGCGCATGCAGCCGGGCAGGGACGAAGGCCTTCAGGATGCCGGCGATCAGCAGGGACACCTCCGCGGGCTGGCGGCTCGTCAAGTGCCAGTGCGGCGAGGTGACGATGTAGACTATGAGCGTGGCAATGTAGTGCGGCTCTGGCATATGCCAACACCAGCGCTTCTGCTTGTCATCCCTCGTGACGACATGGCCATCTGGAATAGAACGCATGGGCTGGGTGTACTTACGATAAGCACGTCGATCGCTGTCCCGCTTCTGCTCCAGCGAAGCTGTGCCACGGCAGTGGAAGAAATCCAAGAACCAGCGGCCCTGCGTTGCTAGGAGCCGCGGCACAGAGAAATGGTTCTGGCGCACCCACTGGCTGACGATGTTCGCAGTCCGGCCACCGTAAGACTCGG
Organism: Prorocentrum cordatum; assembly: GCA_963575745.1. Lineage (NCBI taxonomy): Eukaryota > Dinophyceae > Prorocentrales > Prorocentraceae > Prorocentrum > Prorocentrum cordatum. Next base: position 46,788 of record CAUYUJ010018001.1, read on the forward strand.
GTTCCTCCCAGAAGGTCACTTCCCAATTCACTGCCACTAGCTTGCACCTCCTGGCTTGCATCCGCCGGGACCACGTCTCATCGCTCCACGACAGGGCGCCCTCAACGTCCGCCTCCCGGCTGGCTGCCGGGGCGTTGATCAGCGAACTCCACTTCCGGACTGGTTCCTTGACTATCGCTGTCTGCCGGAGCCACCACCAGCGGCGGGTCGTGGATAGAGACCGCGTGGATTGGATGATAGCCTTGATTGTTCGGCGCACCTGGCAGACAAGTTGGGCAGGCACGCGCATACGATATGGGGTCAGCCCGGGAAGCCCAAGTGCGCGAAGCCGGGCCCCGATGCACTTGCGAGCCTTGGCGCGCAGCAGGGGTCTTTTGATGGACTCCGTCAGGGCGAAGAGGCGCAGGGCTACATCGGCATCTTGCCAGCGCTTCTCCAACAGACGCCACTGTGGGACGGCGCGGCGAGTTCCAAACCACAAGACCACCAGCATGCTGAAGCAAAGCTGAAATATATCAATCGGGCCATGCATGCCCGAACCGTCGGCGATGCGGCGGGCGACCCGGCAATGAGCCTCCATTCGCCCAGCGCCTCGTTGGACACGTCGCCCTCGCAGGCTGTGTCGCGGATGTCATCCGAGCACTGCGAAAGGATGGCAAACGCTCCCTCCAAGAGACGCGTGCGTGGCGGAAATGCCTTCGACCGCTTGCTCCTCGGAGGCCGCCGTCTGGCCCCGTGCTCCTGCGCCGGGAGACGCCGTCGCCCGTTGCCGTGACCTCCGTTCCCATTTGGGCGGCACTGCCGAATGGCTTCGCGCTCCCGGTTGAAAGCGCTGGGCACGTCGCACGATTGCACCACCATGAAGAACGACCTTTCGAAAGGCTCCCTGCGGGCCAACTTGTACCTGAGCCTGCGCGACTCGGCGATGCGCTTCCGGCGGGTGAACGTGAGGTGCTCGAGCCACCGCAGAGTCACACCGCACCTGGACGGCTGGCTCACGCGGACCTGGCGAGCCACGCCGATATAGCGAAAGCCCGCAGATGCCCAATGGTATACGCAAGCCTCCTGACCAACAGCAGCCACGTCATGGAACACGGCCTGTCGCTGGAGGGCGATCAGGCGGGACAAGGCCGTCTCAGCCGCAGCCACGCCCTTGTGTTTGACCATGTCCCTGTATGAGTGCAGTACCTCACCACATGGCCGCGGGAGAACTGACAAAGTGAGGCGAGCGGAAGAACATCGGGAATGCGTGCGAGTCCACAGCAAAGATCGGCAAACAGACAGCGCCGCAAATAACTGTTCCAGCTCCCGATTGAACCGCCGCCATTTGACGCTGTCTGGAAAAAGCCACCCTAGAACTGAGCTGTACATGACGTTCAGCGTGGATGTAAATCGTGTCTCTGCCCGGCGGCGGCGAAGCTGTTCAGCGGTCGCCGTCAGGAGCGCCTGACACGCGAGGGTACAACCTCGATCTAGAAGTCCGTTGTACCTCCGACCACTGAGGCCACACTGCAAACATAAAGCGTAAGACGACATGATGATGCACTTGGCAGCCTCGGTTCCAGTCATGCTGGGAAAGCCAGCTGGAATATCCATTTTCTTTGACAACTACGGTCACGACTCTGATATGTAAAGGAATGGCGCGCCTGCGACGGCGGCATGCGAGCGGTCCGTTGCGAAAGCCGGCAACCACTCGAATCTGAGACTCACTGGAAACTTGCACTCTCACCTGATGCTGATGCTGCAGATGATCAGGAACAAGACCGGACTATATGGAAAGTGTGTCGACCAGGCCGATGGGATCAGACTGATTTTCACTGCGCCACGGGCCCGAGAGACATCATTGAGCGCCCGCTGGATTGCAAACTCGGGGTTCAAACCTGGCGCAAATATGGACTAGAGCCCAAATTGGTACGGAAAAATCTGCAGCGGCGCGGCCTGGGCGCAGGACCATGACCCCCGCAAATGCGGATAGGAGTGAGTGAAGGGCAGCTGTGGTCCCGACAGGATTCGCGCGAGCGGGTACCCCACACTCCATCGAGAACGAGACAACCCGAGATATCACATAACAGGCACATCGCGCGCCGTGTCAGGGCAACCGGAGCGTTGCGACAATTAGCCAGCACTTGCGCAACAACATTCTCCCTCGGGAACCGAATTCTGCTACAACGCACGATGGGGAGGGGGAGCGGGGGGGGGGGGAAGAGGATAGAGGGAGGGAGAAAACAACATTCCCCCTAGAAACAAATTCCTCCCAAACTGGTGTCCGGCGACCAATGTCCGGTGTGGTGTCCGGCATCTGCTGTCCGATGTCTGGCGCAGGCGTCGGGTGTCGGGCGTCCGGTGTGCGGTGTCCTAGTTATGTCCGGTGCCTGGTGTCCGGAGAGTCCAGTGCCCAGTGTCCAGAGGCGCCGCAAGAACAAAATTCGCCGGCCCAACGGGCCAGAGGCGTGCTAAGATCTCCGGTAACTGGTGAACAATTCTTCCAGTTCGCGCGCGCGGAGCGGCCCCTGGGGGTCCCCTGGCGACAAGTACCCCGACCGCAGCCCGGGAAGGTCTACTCAGAGATGGTTTTGAGGGCCTTTTTTCGACACCCCTCACGAGGATTGTGGCCTCCGAGGGGGGTGCACTCGCCTACCCCGCCCCAAGAGGCCCCCAAGAGCACCCCCAAGAGGCCCAAGGGGCCCCAAGACGCCGCCAAGGAGCCCCAAGAGACCCCCAAGAGGCCCCCAAGAGGCCCCTAGGAGGCCCCAAAGAGGCCCTCAAGAGGCTTCAAAGAGGCCCCATAGAGCGCTCGAGGGCCGGCGGAATGAGCGAAGCGATGAAGTAAGACAACACAGAGAAACTGAGTGGCCGATGAGGCCGGTCTCCACCGCGCGGCGTCCATTTCGTAGGGCAGGGGCGCGGGTGTCGTCAGAGCCTGTCACGGCGCGGCGGCGCGACAGACGAAGGAGGGTGAGGCTTGGCAAGCCCCCTCTGCGCAGTAGGAGCTGGCCCCGGGATGCGGCGGGACTGGGCGGGGGTGCCAGGCGCGGGCGCCGAGGATCAGGCCCCGAACGCGTGGGCGAAAAAGCGGTCGCGCTGCGCGGCTCGAGCGTCGACTTCAAGGATCTCGTCGTCGCGGCAAGAAGCTATGGCTCCACGGAGGACACACTGGCAGCGCCAGGGGCCCGGGAAAAGCGACGGCTGCAGCCGAGAAGACCCACTGCGAGGGCGGCGGGAGAGCTCCGAGCACGGCCGATGGCGACAGGCTTGGGGCGACCGTCCATAGCCAAGTTGCATCTCATGGCACATCGGCCCAGCACTCTCCGCTGCAGCGCCGAGGGGGCAGAAACCTGCGAATCGCCACGACCTGCCGCGACGACCGAGACTCTGCCTGCCACGGCACGACGACCGAGGGGAGCGCCAGAGCTCTCCTCGACGAGGACGGGCCCGCGCGGGCGCGCTCCCCCCCCCCGCGGAAACGAAGGGCGATTGCGCTGCGGGGGCTGAGGGCCCAGGCGCGCGCCTAGCGTTAAGTGGGGCCTGTCCTCCTACAGGGGAATTTTGGACGATAGCAATGCCCCAACAATGCGCCCAAATTGTCAAAAATTAATCAAAAAATCGTCCCCGTACCATTTTCTAGCAATTTCTGTATATTTCTCCTGTAGAGGGACGTGCCCGACTGCAGCCTAGCGCGTGGCCGCCCCAGCGCTGTCGCTGCGCACGACATGGAGAATGCGCGGGCAACTTAAACTGGTCGCCCGCCCACGAGCGCTTTCGTGGCCTGCCGCACGGATCTTCTCGGACTTGCGGGCCGTGGTGTGCCTTCTGCACGGTCGTCGTCGTCGTCGTCGTGGTCGTGGTCGTGGTCGTCATCGCATTACCAGTGATAGCAGGATCGGACACGGAAGGGTCTGCCGACCCTGTCCTCCTTTTCGCGTCCGCCTGGCCCGATTTGGCCGCCGCGGCCGCCATCGAAGTCGCCGGGCTGGTGGTCACGAGCCCGGGCGCTTGTGCCGCCACGTGGGACACAGAGCGCCTGAACAAAAAAACTGAACACGCTGGTTCACCATGGGGCGACGCGCGCGTTGCTGCAGCCGCTGTCGCGGCGCGAAGCCCGCGCCACGAGGACCTGGGGCTCAAGCTCTGCCGTGTGCCGCAGAAGAACACAAGAGACGGGGCGCAGCACTCGCATTCGGTTTCGTCGGGGGGGCCCCACGGCACAGTGGCCACGCCCGCGGCGCGCTGCGCCAGCATCGCTGCGCGGGCCCACTGCGAGCCTTCACGCGGGCTCCCTGGCGTTAGGTCGGGCGTGTCCTCCCACACACGGATTCTGGATAACAATGTCAAAATAGCAAAACAACATCACGACAACATGTGCAGAACTATTAAAGAAATCGTCCCCAGACTATGTTTGTTGGGCTATTTTTGGACAGTCCCCCCAGAGGGACACGCCCGACTTCACCCTGGCGTGCTGGCGGAGGGCACGCTGGGGGCGGCCGTGGTCCCTGCCAGCGCAGGGCGGCGGCGTCGCCGGGACGTGGCCGCAAGAGCGCGGGCCAGGCGCAGCGGAGACACCCCGAGCGAGGCCCGCCCCGAGAGGGCGGGCCCGGGCAGGAAGAGCACGAGGACGACCGCTCCTAGTCCAGTGGGGCAGGAGCAGGAGCGTGCGTCCTCGTGCTCTTCCTGCTCGGGCCCGCCCTCTCGGGCCCGCCCGCGTTGGCCCATGAGGCGTCCCAGCTTACGGAGAACTTGTTCGGGGGCTCCTGGGCGCGCCCAAGGCCTCCAACGCGCCGCGAGATGGCCCCAGAGGTCCGTGCTGGCATCCTCGTGGTCGTCGGCTGTCTTGGAGGCCCTGGGGACAAGCCCAGGGGAGCCCAGATCACTGAAGCAAAATGTTGATTTCTTCGCTCGAAATAAGGCTGCGAGCTCCGACGAGCTAGGCAACTTGCCCAAGAAAAGGACGAGCGCTCCAGACCCTCGCGCTGTGCGCCTCGCCCGTGCGCGGCCGGCGCTGAAATGGAGCAAGGACCGACCGCCCCGGGATTCCGATAGGCCTACCGCGAAGTATTTTCTCAGGGCCCAGGAATGTGACTACCTACCAGATCACCCCAACCCAACCCGAAAACCCGAATTTCGGGTTGGGGGGGGGGGGGTACGGGTTTCACATGTGTTTTCTCAACATTCCCCGACCCCCCCCTGGAAATGGAGGGCAATTTGGAGCCTTCGGGTTGGGTTGGGGTGGTTTGGTGTGTGGTGAAACTGTGCTGAAGACAGTAACGCTGTTCTCAAAACGTGGACCCGAGGTGTTAAAACAATGCGGTCTCAACCAAACATGTTCCAAGAACATCTCGTGCAGACCACAAAGGGTTTGGTAGTCCTATATATATGTGTATATATATATATATATATATATATATATATATATATATATAGAGGAGCTGTGACGCTTCGCCACTGTTTGAGTATGCGGTGCCGGTCATCCTTTGGTAGGGGTCGATGGTCACCCGCCGCGTCTGGCCCCGCGGGGCCAGGAGCGGGAGAGGAGGGAGGAGGGGGAGGGAAGGGAAGGCGGACGAACGAGCAAGGGACAGGAGAGGGGAGAAGCTTGCCCCATTCCAGAGCCCTTCCCCAGGAGCCTGGCCAGGCCAATCTGGACGGGGGTAGTCCAACAAGTTTTGGGCAGGGGGAGGCCGGCTAGATCCCCTCGTGGGAATCATGTGCTTCAGAGGTGTCCCCGGGCGGCCTCGACATGGCCTTAAGTTGGCCCCAAAGGGCCCAACAATGACCCACGATGGCCAGAAGGCAGCCTACACACCCAGTGCGCTCCCAGAGCTCTCCAAAAGGGGACCTCAGGAGCAAAGACCTCCTCCAGAGGCCTGACAGGGCCCCCCAGATTCTCATGCTCCACGCGCGCCCGCTCCCTCCTGGACACAGGGCATCCAGAACAATGTGGAAAGAGACACGCGCGTGGCTCCGAGGGCCCCGTAAAAAGGAGGCCCTCCCAACGCCTCCCAGGGCGCTCCCGTGACCCAGGAGGGCTCCACCGTGTCCAAGCCTCCGAGGGGTCGGCGGCGCGGCGCAGGCCAACGAATCACAACATGCAAAATCTGCGGCGGCGAGCGAGGAGGGGGAGGAGGAGGAGGAGGAGGAGGAGGAGGAGGAGGAGGAGGAGGAGGAGGAGGAGGAGGAGGAGGAGGAGGAGGAGGAGGAGGAGGAGGAGGAGGAGGAGGAGGAGGAGGAGGAGGAGGAGGAGGAGGAGGGAGGAGGAGGAGGGAGGAGGAGGAGGCTCCGGAGGAGGAGGAGAACGAGGAGGCCTTCTTAAAAGCCGTCGCGCCTTGTGAGAAGTTTTCTGCCTCTTCGGGGACGGCTTAGACCACTTCTCAGGCCGGGGGACTCCCGAGCCTTCGGAGAAGGACCGCTCCTTCTCACTTCCCCCCGTGCTCTCCGCCGAGAAAACTGGCCTTGCAGATCGAAATTCTTGACTTCTGCAGTCCGTCGGCTTACGCTCTCTACACTGCTCTGTCGCTCCCTGCTCCGCCACCCACCTGTCGCAAGTCGCCGTCGCCATTACCCAGGCGGCGCTGGGCACCGCCGTGTCCATGGCGCAACCCCGCCGCGGACAAATGCGTTGGCTCGATGATTGCAGGAGCGCGCGCGCGCGCGCCTGTCCAAGCAACACAGAAAGCGACAACCTTCAATTCTTGAGAGAACCAGCCCAGGGCTGATGCACGCGACACGCCTCAATGAATGCTTGCTTGGGCCATCCTTCGCGCCGCCGCGGGGAGCGCAACACGAGGAGCGAGAGGGCTTTTCTGGCCACGGCGCGCCGCGGCCACGAAATCGTTTTCCTGACTCAGATCGAAGCCAAGTGGTCCTGACTTCAGCGTCTTGACTGTTCTGGGGGACAAGAATTCGAGGAGCAAGAGTGAAGTACTAGGAGGAGGAGGAGGACGAGAAGGACGAGAAGGCAGAGGAGGAGGAGGAGGAGGAGGAGGAGGAGGAAGAGGAGGAGGAGGAGGAGGAGGGGGTCAAGACGAACAACATTGCAAGGTGCAGTGCCGAGAAACGAAGAGCAGAAGGACACCCTTCCAAAACTAGGGCTGTTCTTTACCAGCGTGCCAGCCGTATCATCATAATCAAAGCAGCTGAAAGATGCCCGCGCGCGGACCCCAAAGGGTAGGTTCCTGCGCCTCCGATGTGCAAGCTGGGCGCCAAGACACGAATCCTTCGCAGCAACGCCAGGGCACAACTCGCACCAACGGCCAGGGCACGACTAGAGGCCTCCCAGCTGGGCTCGGAGGATCGCGCCGCCTCGCCGATTCAGCGACGTCGTCGCGGAGAACATCGAGTTGGACATCGAAGAACCGCATCGCCGATGCACCGGCGATGCGGCGCGATTCTCCGACCCCATGTGCTCGGAGCCCATGTGGAAAGACTGGAACAATGGGGCACCCGCCCCAGGCCACCAACCGCGCCAGACGCCGACTGCGACACCCAGGGCACAAGTACGGCAAGTTCGTGTCGTGACGACTTCGGCGGTGACTTCTGACACCGCGTAAACTGTTCAACCCTGAATTGACTACCTACCAGACCACCCCAACCCAACCCGAAGACCCGAATTTCGGGTTGGGGGGGGGTCTGGGCTTCATGTATGGTTTTTCAGTGGCCCCCGACCCCCCCCACAGTGGAAATGGAGGGCAAATCGGGGCCTTCGGGTTGGGTCGGGGTGGCTTGATTTGAGCAGGGACCGACCGTCCCGGCATCCCTTTAGTCCTATCACGAAATATTCTTGGAACCCAAAAACGTTCTTAGAACAAAAACAAGAACATGAACCCGACGCGCTAAATCAACACAGCCCCCAGCAAGAAATGTTCTAAGAACAGTTCGTGGGAACCACACTCGGTCCTTAGAACATTGCTTGGTAGAGCTGTATGGGCGAGCCAGGCCGCTCCGCCACTGCTTTAAAACAAGGCTAAGATCAGGATAAATCGCTCCAGAGCGTTCCGGAGCGCTCTCAGAGCGTTCCGGAACGCTCTGGAGCGGCCGCGGCGCCCAACACATCCTCTAAACCCGCCGATTCTCAGCGATTTCGAGTCATCCCGATCCGATTGTGCCCCGATCTTCGCGTCGTTTTATGCATGCCTGGTGGGCGGTGATGACGCCTCGTGGCTCCCCGAACGCGCAGGACCGCTCGACTCCGGCCCCCTCCGGGGCCACCCGCGGCGCCCAACACATCCTCCAAACCCGCCGATCCTCAGAGACTTCGGGTCATCCCGAGCCGATGTTGCCCCGATCTTCGCGTCGTTTTACTGCTTGCCTGGTGGGCGGTGATGACGCCTCGTGGCTCGAGGAGGAGGAGGAGGAGGAGGAGGAGGAGGAGGGGAGGAGGGAGGGAGGGAGGAGGAGGGAGGAGGAGGAGGAGGGGAGGAGGAGGAGGAGGAGGAGGAGGAGGAGGGAGGAGGGGGGGAGGAGGAGAGGAGGAGGAGGAGGAGGAGGAGGAGAGGAGGAGGAGGAGGAGGAGGGGAGGAGGAGGAGGAGGAGGAGGGAGGAGGAGGAGGAGGAGGGGAGGAGGAGGAGGAGGAGGAGGAGGAGTTTTAACCCGCGTGTTCCCGCCCGCGAGTGGGTGCCCCTGGTCTCGTCACTCCGCGCGGGCCGAAAGGCCCGAGGCAGGGTGGGCCAGCGGCCTCATCTCACGGCGTCTTACTGCCGCCACTCTGTGACTCATGGAGTCGCCCCGAGAGCAGCGGCAGTCTGAAGAAATGCTGCCGCTGCCCACTCAGAGCTGGAGGAGCAGCCTGATGGACGGCCTCAGCCGCTCCTCCGCTCTGCGCTCTTCCAGGGACCGCCCAGGCTGCTGGTCCCTGGACTCATGGGCCTTCTCGATCGCCCTGCCTGGCGCAGAGCTGTGGCCTAACCCCTCGCCACGCTGGGGCGCGTTGCGGCCTAACCCCTCGCCGCGCAGGGGTCCTCCGTGGCCTAACCCCTCGCCACGCTGGGGGTCGGTGCGGTCTAACCCCTCACCGCGCTGGGGATACTCGTGGCCTAACCCCTCGCCACGCTGGGGGCTGCTGCGGTCTAACCCCTCACCGCGCTGGGGCGCTCCGTGGCCTAACCCCTCGCCACGCAGGGGCCTGTTGCGGTCTAACCCCTCACCGCGCTGGGGTGCTCCGTGGTGGCCTAACCCCTCGCCACGCTGGGGTCTGTTGCGGTCTAACCCCTCACCGCGCTGGGGCCCATCGTGGCTTGACCCCTCGCCACACTGGGGGTCAATGCGGTCTAACCCCTCACCGCGCTGGGGAATGCCGTGGCCTAACCCCTCGCCACGCTGGGGGCTGCTGCGGTCTAACCCCTCACCGCGCTGGGGTGCTTCGTGGCCTAACCCCTCGCCACGCAGGGGCCTGTTGCGGTCTAACCCCTCACCGCGCTGGGGTCCCTTGTGGCCTAACCCCTCGCCACGCGGGGGCCTGCTGCTGTCTGTCCCCTCTCCTCTGTGGGGTCCTCCGTGGCCTAACCCCTCGCCACGCTGGGGGTCGCTGCGGTCTAACCCCTCACCGCGCTGGGGTACTCCGTGGCCTAACCCCTCGCCACGCTGGGGCCTGCTGCGGTCTAACCCCTCACCGCGCGGGGGTACGCCGCGTCTTGCACTGCCCCCATCCTCGGTGCTGCTGCCCCTTGGCTCGGGCGGGGTCCCGCGACTTTGCCACTCACTGTGTTCGCGGTTCACGTGGTATCCGCGGGCCGCGCCCTCCCCCTCGCGTTCAGACTGTCGGTTTCCCAGGGTTTGGGTCCGCTCTGTTAGTTGCGAGGTCCTGTCTACCACACTGTTGGTCAAAAGGTCCGCGTTTTGCTCATTGGGCACGTCATAAGCTTCCGCCTCAAGCCTCTGCTTGCCTTTGGTCCTGCGGCCTGCCCCCTCACCGCGCAGGGGATTTCCGTGGCCTAACCCCTCGCCACGCAGGGGTGCCTTGCGGTCTACCCCCTCACCGCGCTGGGGTGGGTCGCCGACGATCTTATTCAAGTCCCGCTGCAGGTCTGAATCGTCGTAGTCTGCCGCCTTCTCAGGCTGCGCTGTTTTGTGGCCTAACCCCTCGCCACGCGGGGGATCGCCGAGTCTCGTACTGTCTCCATCCTCAATGCTGCTGCACACTGGCTGAGGCGAGGTCCCCCGACTGTGCCTCTCGCTGTGTTCGCGGTTCACGTGGTATCCGCGGGCCAAGCCCTCCCCCTCGCGTTCAGTCTGTCGGTTTCCCAGGGTATGGGTCCGCTCTGTTAGTTGCGAGGTCCTGTCTACCACACTGCTGGTCAAGACGTCCGCGTCATGCTCACTGGGCTCGTCAGGGACCTCCGCCTCGATCCTCTGCTTGTCTTTGGATCTGCGGTCTAACCCCTCACCGCGCTGGGGTCCTCCGTGGCCTAACCCCTCGCCACGCTGGGGTCCTCTGCGGCCTGCCAGGTGGTACCCTGTGCTGTGCTGTGCATCTGGGAACTGCTGGTGGTTGTCATCGCTGCACTGCTTGTCTTCGTCCTGCTGGGGGCTGTCCTCTCTGTTCTCCTCTTCAGGGAAGTGGTCGAGGTCTGCCATGTCCTTGGTGCTGCGTCCTGCTGGTGGGGGACGGGCACCCCTCTGCATCCCGTCTGGCGCTGGGCTGTGGCCTAACCCCTCGCCACGCTGGGGTCCTCCTCGGCCTAACCCCTCGCCGCGCAGGGGTCCTTGGTGGCCTGTCCCCTCTCCGCACAGGGGCCCCCTCGGCTGTGTGGCTGGAGCCCTGCTTGGTTCTCGCCCTGCTGCTTGTGGTCGCGGGCTGCGGCTCCTCACTTCTGGCTCAATCACGCCCAGGATCTGCTCAGCCGTTGCTCTGCGCCGCTCTGCCTCCTTCGGGTCCTGCTGCTGGATCTGTCTGCGCTCCTCTCCGCTGTTGAGCCATGCCAGGCGGCAGATCTCCTCCGCCGCTCGGCGCTGGCTGCGCTGGCGGCTCGTCCCTGACACGTGGCTGAAAAGCCTCTGATAGACTCCAGTCTGCAGCGCCCTCATCACATGGGGCACGCACGCGGCCTGCCACGATGGCCAGCCCAGCTCGCCCTCTTTCTGGCTCCAACAGCCTGCCAGCGACTGCATGAGCTGCTCGAGCCTGTTCCTCTCGAGCCACGCCACCTCCTGCTCGGGGTCCTGGTCGGCTTCTCCTTTGTTGTGTCGAAGCCTTGGGTGGAGCAAGCCGGCCTCGTCAGCTTCGCTCACGAACTTCATCAGGTCGGGCCCCACTGGCTTGGTCAGCGTTACTGCCACCTGCACTGCCGTCTGCATCAGGCTGTTGGCGTCGTGCCTCTGATCAGGTCCCGCCATGGTCTCCATCTCCTGGCTGCTCGGCTCACCCTCCAGCTCTGGGGCTTCACTGTCTGGGGTCGAGTCATCATCGTCCAGGTTCTCTGGTGACCACTCTCGGCTGGCCTCCGCTGTTCTCGGCAGCGGCCTGCGCTCACTGCTGGGGATGCTGTGCGCTATGATGTTGTTCCTTCTGTTGTGGAAGGCGTCCATGTGCACTCTAGCTGCCTGCTGCCATGTGCCATGCGGGAGGGTAAGCATCCTGGTCATGAGCCTCCGTCGCGTGCGGTGCGTGTTGCGCCAGACTTCTTCGCAGAAGTCCTTTATCTGCTGGATCTCCTGCACGGTGACGGCCCTGGTCTGCTCTTGCGTGTCCGTTCTGCCACCCACATTGGTGATGGCCAAGAGGTACGGTACGCAGTGCTCCATCCAGTCGTCCATGTCGTCCCAGATCTCTTGGTCGACCATGTTCATCCACAGCTCTGCGTAGCCCTCCATGTGGTCGACGAGCCTCAAGCTGGCGTGGACGACAGAGTGCGGATGGCTGGGCGGCTGCTGCGGAGCTGGCTGCGGGTCCCCTGCCTCTGAGCTGTCCCCGTCCAGATCGATCACCTCGTGGCTGCTCAGGCCGAGCTTGAAGCCACCTGGCATGGTGATCTCGTCGAGACCCTCATCAGCTGGGTCTGCTGCTGGCTTTGCTCCTCTAGGCAGCTTTCCCCTCTGCATATTCTCCATGACTCGCCTCCCTGCTGCTGTTGGGGGCTGACATGGCCTTGCCAGCTTCCTTGCCACTCCTGCCACGATCCTGCTCTTGTGGTCCCCAAGGTAGCTAGTGCCGCCACATTTCTCGCACCAGAGCCAGCCATGGGTGTACTGCGTCTTGTGGGAGCCGTGCACCACCTGCGTGCCGATCTGCACCGCCTTGAAGTCGAGCCTGACGTTGCCGTGCTGGTCCTGGTGGCCGCCGTACTTCCCGAGGCATTTTCCCGTCTCTGCCAACCAGTCTCTGATGCTTTGTCCTTTGGCTGGGCCACTGCGGCACGTTGCACACCACCATCGCGGATGTAGTTTTCGCAGGTCATGTCCCTGCTGGGCTGCCCTGTCCCTCGCCGTCTGCGGCTTTCGCCGCTTGGCCTTGGGACGCTGTGGGGCCTTGTTGGGGTCCTCCACCATCACCGCCATGTTGATGGCCAGCAGCCTGTTCTGCACCGACATGGTGATCTGGTCTCTGATCTGCTGCTGCACGATGATAGCTGGATCCAGTGCTCCGTGCTCCGCCCCCCAGCCTGCGTACTTATCCGCCATCTCGTTACCTATGACCCACCAGGTGGGGCCATTCCACCTCTCCTGCTCTGTTGGGTGCTCAATGAGGTGGCTCGGGATGGTGGCCCATGATGGTGCCCGTGCTGTTCTGTAGCTGCTGCTTCGTCTGGAGCCAGAGGTCGTAGTTCGTGCTCCTGTAGTCCAGATCCTCAGGGTCCTGGATCTGCTTGAGTGCGTCCAGGGCGTATTTGCAATCGCTGACTATGTTTAGCCCCCTGGCTGTCGCCGCCGTGGTGTAGCCGATGGCTTTGCTCATGGCGGTGAGCTCTGCCCGTGGCACCGTGTGCGGTGCCCTGATTGTGCCGTACCAGGCAGCCACTTCCTGCGGACGACCTTGTTCGTCGAACCTGAATGCCACCACTGCCCAGCCGCAGCGTCTGAGGCGGGGGTCCCTGGCCGTTTCCCCTGCACCGCCTGAGCCGTCCGTAAAAACATAGTCTGCTCGCACCTTGTGCCCTGACTGGGCTGCAGCTTGTGCCTCTTCACTGGTGCAGAAGATCTGCGCCGCCTTCGCCGCGTCCTCGTCTGGGTCGACCTTGGCTGCCCAGGCCGCTGGCGGGATGCCTCGGAGCCAGAAATGCAGGTCCTGCCGCTGGTCCAGCGCGTCCTTCGCCTTCTTCGCCAGGTCGGTGTCATTGCTGTGCCCTATTTCTGCGTTGGCAGGGCAGGCATAGTAGCGGTGTTCCTCTGTCTCTATCGCCTCGCCGCATCTCGCGCAAGTGTCATCGCCTTCTTGGTTGAGGTTGGCCGCCCTGCGACGCTCCCTGGTCCAGATGCCTGCCACCGCTATGGTCTCCAGCATTGCTGCCTCTGCATGCTGTCCTTTACGCCTCCTTCTTCTCAGGTGGCGCTGCAGCTGATAGAGGTCGCCTCCAGCCTGTAGTCCTTCTCCACTGCGATGACCAGCTGCCTGCTGCCAGAGCTGCTGCGCGCGCTCTGCTGGACCTCATGCAGGAGCGCGCCGAAGTGGGGAATGTCATCTGGCTTGTAGGCCCACTCGTCACCTGCTGGGCTGATCCAGCTGTCCAGGCGTCGCGGTATCCAGCCTAACCCAAGCAACTGCACAATGGCCCCTGCCATGGGCCCCTTGACCTGCTGCCACCTGCGGTTGGGTTCCAGGGCGCCCAGCTTGGCGTAGAGCAGGAGCCAGCCCCTCTGGTACCTCTTGAGCTCCGTCGGGTGGTCGACTACGGTGAGCCAGAACTGCTTGATCTGGTCGCCGATGGCTCGGGTTACTGCCTCTTGCGTACCCCTCTGGATCAGGAGGATGGTGGACGTGCAGCGTCCAGCCTTGTGTCCGCCTGTGAGGAGCGCTGCCTCCGTGGCCCTGACCAACTTCGCCTCCGTGGGCGTGATGCCGTGCGCTGGTAGGTCCCAAGCCTGCTGGCAGTAGGCACCTGCTGCATAGACCTTTGCCGCGCCTCTGGCGTCCGTCTTCGCCAGGTCCCTGAGCTTGGCCACCCTCTGCTTGGCCTTGGCCTGGCGCGCGGCATGGGTGGGTCGCCGCAGTTGCTTCCCAAGGCTGGTGTCCACGCCGAGGTCGCGCACTACTCCTGGTTGCTTGTTCGGGGTGCCCAGGCTGTCCAGGATGCTGGCGACTTCTGCCTGGAGGTCCTTGTCCGAGGCCACCACTGCCGTCTTGACTGAGATGGGGATCGCGAACTGCTTGAAACCTTCGTGCACCAGCGCCGCCACGTGCTTGATCTGGTCAATGACCTGCCGCCGCGCGCCCTCTACCTGCAGGGCCAAGTCGTCCAGGTACTGCTGCATGACGACGAAGATATGGTGCCTGTGCGCTGCATCCAGGATACCATACAAGAGCGGTCTGGTGAGGTCTACCGCTTGGCCACAGCCTGCTACCATGCTGTTGGCAGGCTCAAAGATGTCCGAGAAGAGGCTGTGGGCCATGATGGCCCTGGGCGCAAGGTACATCTGCACGGCCATTGCCAGCGGCAGCAACGGGTACTGGAGGGCACTGGCCTTCTCGATCAGCTGGTCGAGGCCTATGTTGTCGTAGAAGTTTGCCGCGTCGTAGAACACTCCTGCTGCATGAAAGCCCATCTCCGTGGCGGCTTCTGCCCTCATAAGTCTGTGCATTGCCACTCGTAGCGCTGAGGAGCCAGCTACTGCCGTATCCCAGAAGCCCGCCGCTGCCTTGCTCCAGGTGGCTACTATGGGCCTCCTGGCTGCGCTCCAGATACGGTACGGCATGGGCATGAGGCCGACGGGGCGCTCTCCCCCGACCCCTGGCTTCTTACCCAGCAGCAGCTCCAGCACCAGGTAGAATTGCCACGGCCAGGCTGCCCGTTGCTCACAGCTGGTCAGGCACTGCACGAAATCTTCCAGCCCCTGGGCTCCCATGGCCTTGAGCTCTGGAGCCCTCCACCAGTCCGCTCCTTGGCCTGCATTGCTCTTCAGGTGCTGGATGATGGAGCCTATGATGTCCTTGCTGATGGGCTCGAGGGTATTCTCTTGGGCCAGGGCAGCCTGCCTCAACTTGGCCAGCGCCTCTTGGATCCTCTCGGCCTTCTGCGCATCTCGTGTCCACCTGCGTTGCCATGCTTCTTTGCGCAAGTCCACCAGCTGCTGCGGGTGGTTGATGACCTGGCCCTCGTGCTCTAGGATGTCCTCCAGATGGCTGCGCTCTGCTGCTTTGGTGTAGGCGTGGGCCATCTTCGCACTGCCAGCCGTGGCGTCATACACCCAGTGGATGTACGCCTTCTTCACCGCCTTTGTGAGTAGCTTGGCCATGCTCTTTACCTCCTCTGCTACCCTGCTGATCGTCCCTGGGTCCACGAGGGCGCCCTCTGCTATGGCGTGCAGGTCTGCGAGGGGGGCCTGCTGCTGGTCCTTGGCTGCACCTTCATCGTTCAGCCTGCCTGGGTCAGGCTGGTTGAGCTGCTGCGCTAGCTGCTGTCTTGTATTGATCTGCTGCTGCGTCTGACGGCCACTGTGGGTGCAGACCTGCTGCTCTCGGCGGCTACTCTGGCCACTGCCTGTACCTGGAACATCATGTAGTTGTCTTCGCGCTGCTCCTTCTGGTGCTCTTTCGCCTATGACTTCTCGCATGAACCTCCTCAGGTTTGCGAGCTCCCTCCAGTGCATCATTTCCAATTCGTGCCTCCTCGTCGGCACCTCTCGCGCAAGTCCTTGGAGAAAGCCTCGGCGTCGTTGTTCTGCATGTCTCCATGCTCGCTCGCAGAGGTCCCTGATGATGTGGCTGAGGCCAGCCTGCTGGTACCAACGTCTGAGCAGTCTCACCGTGCCATTGTTGCCTCCGCCTCCCAGGATGGTCTCCAGGAACGGCACGCAGATCTGCATCCAGTTGCTGTTGTCCGTGGGGAGCTGTACCAAGTTATCCATCCAGATGGCCGCCCAATACTCCAGGTCGTCTCTCATGGCCACGTAGTCTTCCCGCTCCCGCTGGTGTTGGTCGTCATTCCAGGGGTCTGTAGGGGGCAGGCCCATATCTCGTTGCTCATCTGCCTCTGGGCTTGGCGGCGCTTGGTTCTGACTCCTCAGGTGATCGGTACCCTCTGCCTCCAGAGTGCCAGCTAGCTGAGGAGGTGAGCAGTGCGTGTCACCTGGGGCGGTTTCACCAGATCCAGCTGCCTGACGACGTGCGGTCTGGCCGTAGCCGTTGCCATCCAGCTGCCCCTCGATACGCTGGTGGTACCCATCGCAGTCCTCCTGGTCTGCGGTCTCCTGGCGGTTCTGGAAGCGGTCCTCCTCTTCCTCGAAGGGGTCGTGGTCTTGGTCGTCCATGGTGCTGCGTCCTGCTGGTGGGTGAGAAACAGGTCCAGCTGCTCGACGGCGAGCGGTCTGGCTGGACTCGAGGCTGGCCTGCTGCCCCTCGATGTATTGGTGGTACCCATCGCTGTTTTCCTGGTCTGCGATCTCCTGGCGGTACTCCAAGTACTCCTCCTCATCCTCGAAGGGGTCGTGATCTTGGATGTCCATGGTGTTGCGCCCTGCTGGTGGGGGAAGGGCACCCCTCTGCATCCCTTCTGGGCAGCTGTCTGCGGTGCTGTGGGTATGCCCCACGTGGAGGTCTGGGGCGCCTCCTGCTGCGCCTCCACTGCCTGCGCTCCGCTGCTGCAGCTCGGGGGGGCCCTTGCCCCGCTCGGTGGGGGAGCGTTCCACCGAGCTTCCTCCCGAGCTCTTCGATGGGCTCAAGGCTGGCGCAGGGTCGCCTTCTTCGTGGCCTTCCTGGCTGCCCGAAATGACGGGGCCACGCTCCAGCTCCAACGGGCCCTGTCCTCCTCCCGAGTCCTCATCGGGACGTGCCTGGGTCTTGCCCTGCCGACTTGCCGCTGCCTCCTGCGCTCGGGCGTCGTGGTGCGAGAGCTGCCGCACCAAGGAGGAGATCTCCGCCCACCACGCATGGATCTTCCTTTCAACCCCTGCCCATGGCGTGGAGGTGACGGTGTCCTTGATGCTCGCGCTCTTGTAGCTCGGGGGCCTGCTGTGCCCGAGATGACGCCCTCGATCTTCCTCTGGGGTGCCGATGCTCTCGCACAGGCTGAGCTCGAGTGTGCTAGCGAAGTGGTCGCACTGTTGCCCCAGATCCAGCATGTCCCGCTCCATCATCTTGCCGACGACAGTGCGCTGCACGTGCTGGGGCAACTCGTCGTAGACACGCAAGCTGACCCTCTCGGAGGTGGCCTGCCACAGCTCGTCAGGGATGACGTGCTGGACCTCCTTGTCGTAGTACAGCTGCGGCGCTGGCTCCATGTCGTTTCCTTCCTGGTCGCATCCTGCCTCTGCCAACGCTTGCTGACGTCGGCGCATGGCCTCGTGGCCTCCTCGCGCCGCTCGCCTGCAAGCGGTTCTGGACTTCGGCATTCTCTCAACTGCGACTGGTGGCTTTATGGCTGCTGGCCTGCGAAGTACCCTGCCCTTGAGCCTTAGAGGCCGCCCTCTCAGCTTCAAGCGGATGCCAATGTGCGGCTTCCACGGCACGGTCCTGAGCAGCTCTAGCTGGTCAAAATACGGCGCCAGGCCCTGCGAGATCAGCGCGAAATCGATGCACCTGGCTTCGCCTCCTGCTGGGAAGCACGTGGGGGCGCCATCCTCCGCCGCTGCTACTTGAGCATTCAGCACCCTGGGCCAGATGCTGTTGTTGAGCTCCGACGGCGTCATGTTGAAATCCAAGCGCTGCCCATGGCCCTCCCCAGACGGCCATCTTTTCCCGCAGGTCGCTGAGGATGTCGACGTTCCTCTCTCCGAAGCCCGTCCCGCACTCGAGGTAGACGAAGGCCACTGCGAAGCGGACCTTGTGCAGGTTGGAGATCACCACCGTGACGTCGCTGCCGTCCTCGTGCAGGTGGTGCTCGTCGAAGCCCGCGATCCTGTCCTGGACGTCCAAGGATCCTCGCGTTATGGCACACGTTCCTCCACGAGTGCCTTCTCCTTCTCCTGGCCGTGCCTTGGTCCAGTAGCTGTGCATGCCTTTCCTCCTGAGCGCCGCTCTTGCCTTGCCTATCTGCGCAGGCTGGCGGAGGTGGTGCTCCGCGATGCCGATGATGTCCCTGTCCTTGGTGTCGTTGATCTCCACGAGGTAGCCCTGTGCCTGGGGGCCCCAGGTCGTGACATTGAAGAAGTCGATGTGGTAAGGGCGGCGAGCCTTCTTCGTGCTCGCCTTGGGGCGGCTACCCTGCTGAGTGGTCACCTTGCCCTTCTGCGTCGACGACTGTCTCGGCGCGCCTGGCCTGCGAGACCTTCTCTCGCGCCTCCTGGATGTGGGCCTCCACTCTGGCTCGGCGCTCCTCTGCTTTGTCATGTTCTGCTGCACCTGCTTCTGGTTGGGCAGCTGCCGCGGCGCCGTTAGGCGCAGCCGCAGCAGCTGACCCTGCTGCCTCAGCGCCTGTGGTGGCTCCTCGCCGAGGGGCTGGGCTGGCAGCGCAGACACGCTTGCCTGGTGGGGCATCTGCTGCTTCTGGGTCTTGCTCTCCGCTCTTTGACAGGCGCTTGGTGCGGGCCTGCTCGAGCTGGCGCAGCTGCTCCTGGTGCCTGGCCGTCTCTTCCTCCAGAAGTCGCAGGTGCTTCGCCGTCTCCTCCTCGTGCTCCTTGACCGTCTGGGCCATGCGCTCACCCTTGGCCTTTGCAGCTCGCCAGACCTCCTTGTCTGGCTCGGACCACTTGTGGAAGTCGTCAGGCTCGTGCTCGAACTGCTCCAGGAGGGCTGCCAGCGTTGGCTTCTCGGCTGCGGGTTCGGCTGGTACCTCTTGCTTGCCGACTGTGGCCTTGAGCTTGTCGAACTCATCTTCTGCTGCAATGGATGCTTCCATAGCTTCACGAAGCTTGCGTTCACTCTCAGCCAAGTACTGCTGGGCATTCTCCACTTGCTCCCCTGCCGATCGTACCTTCTTCTGGAGTTTGTCCAAGCGTCGAGCTGCTGCCTCCACTGCCTTGAATCCAACGACTGGTTGATCTGCTGGTGGCTTGGCTGCGGCGAGCTCTGGCCAGAGGGCCTCGTAGTGCTGCTTGAGCGGGTCGTCCTTGCTGAGCTTGCCGTATGCTGCTGCAGCTGCGGCCTTGAGATCGGCGGTCTTGTCGTGAGGTGGTGGCTGGCGTTGGCCTCCTTGCCCTTTCCCGCCTGCACCACCTCCTGGCTGCCAACCATCTGCCCAGCTGATCCTGGGCGAGGTTCCTCCTTGGGGCTGTGCTGCCACCCACCCACCATCCTCGTCACGGAAGACGTGTCCGTCAGGGACGAGGCAGGCGAGATTCTTGCCGCAGATGCAGAGGTCGCCCCTGCTGGTGATGTTCTTGCAGTAGCGCCATCTGCTGCACCCGTCACACACCACGTAGCTGCTGCGAGGAGGGCGACTGCCACTGCTGCTCCTCTTCCACGGGGGCACTCTCTGGCGATTCGGGGTCCCCGACCAGGCGCTGCTCGCCCCACGTCCGCCGCTGCCACTCCCCATGGCTGCAGCAGTGCCGCGCGCGCGCCCGACGCCCGTCTGGGAACTGTCCTCGGTCCAGAGGTCTCCCTTCGGCCTGGAGGCTGGACAGCCCCCCAGGTCGCCATCTTGAGCCAAAATGGCTACGGGGAGGAGGAGGAGGAGGAGGAGGAGGAGGAGGAGGAGGAGGAGGAGGAGGAGGAGGAGGAAGACCCGAACGCGCAGGCGATCGCTCGGACCGATCCCCGCCCCCAGCGGCGTGGCCTGGGCCCCGCTGGCCGATTTGCCCCCCCGAGTGGGGATATGAGCCGTTCCCTTTGGTGCGTCCCCGATGAGCTGATGTACCCCCCTGAGTGGGGATATGGGCCGATTTACCCCCCTGAATGGGGATGTGGGCGCATCCCCAACCGGGGTGGTATCTTGGGGCGGGTCTTGAAGGGGACGGGGATGGGCCTGGGCCCCGCTGGCCGATCTACCCCCCGGAATGGGGATGCAGTCGCGGCGTTGACCTAAGGAATCCTAAATAAGGAACGAGGCCCTTTTTTTTCTCCATAAGTTGAACTTCGATTCCCCATCGAAGACCCAAGGAACACCTGAGGCAAGCTGTGAGACACTTAAGGAACGCGGAGCCCCTCCCCAACGAAAAGGGTTCCTTCTTCAGGGCCCCGACTGTAGAGGCCGTTCCCTTCGGGTTCCGAGGGGCGCATCCCCAACCGGGGTGGTAACTTGGTGGGGGTCTCGAAGGGGGCGGGGAAGGGGATGGGGATTGGTCAAACGGTGCCCAGCCACGGCACGAGACCTGCCGTACAGCCTCGGGGCACCAAAGACACACGAGCGGCCACCAGCAGCACCGGGGGCACATCCGGAAGCGCCAGGCCACGGGGCCACCCACCAACAGGGCGCCACGAGTGCTTGCCGCATGGCACCAGGCGCGCGAGATGCCGACTGCGACTGGGTGCAGGCAACGGTCTCCGACAACCACAACATCGAGCTCATCCAACACAGCCTCGCAAGACGGGTAGCACAGCAACGCGCATCGTTACAACACATGTAACACAGCGTAGTGTAGCAGAACAGAAATCTCATGGCATACCGAACTGGAGCGCATATCGCATGGTAGATCAGAACTGCCCGCTGCTTGCGGGAATCATTTGCATTGCGTTCGCATTGCTTCTGCATTGCGGTGTCTTGCGTTACTTGCGCGTGGAATTTGCATTGCGCTGTTTCGTTGGTTGACGTCCAAGCGGATTGTTTTGAATTGCACTGTACTTCTTTGAACTGACTGGCGTTGCTTTGCTACATTGCCTTTCCACATTTGTCGCCGGCTCACAAGAACGCATCACGGTCTTGCATTGCATTACAGGGGCGTTGCATATCATGTCAAAACCACTGTTCCTACTGCAGTAGGTTAGATCGTGTTGCAATGCGTTGCGTTTCAATGCGTGCTGTTGCGCTTGAATGGGTGTCCCTTGAATTGCACTTGCATCGCAAGGCACTTCACTGGCTTCACCTTGTCGGAAACTGGGGACGATGCCGAAGTGAACACGCAGTCGCCCAACAGGGAAACCCGATACTCGGCTTCAGTTCGTGTCGTGCGTGACGTGCGCGACGGGCGAGGCGCGGCGAAGCTGCGCGAGCTTCTGCGCTGGCAGCAGCCAGATCAGCCCAACACGGAGCTCCCTGGCCTCGGTGCCGGGCCGCGTCCCGAGGGGCCGCGTCCCGTTGGCCGTCCCGGTGGCTGTCCCGTTGGTGGTCCCGAGGGTTGCCCCGACGCTCGTCCCGATGGCTGTCCCGATGGCTGTGCCGATGGTTGTTTCGATGGATGGTGGTTCCGATGGTTGTCCATGTGGTTGTCTGGGTGGATGTCTCGATGGCTGTCCTGATGGCTGTCCCGATGGCTGTCCCGATGGTTGTCCCGATGGCTGTCCCCACGGTTGTCCCGACGGTTGTCCCAATTGTTGTTTCGATGGTTGTCCTGATGGCTGTACCGATATTTGTTCCGATGCTTCTGGGAGGCAATGATGCAACAAATGCACTCTGCAAGGCCATAACACCAGAAACGCGCCCTCCAAGCACAGAACTATAGGGCAATGCATGCGAAACATGATAACCGTAAGACAAACGTGTGTATACGTACGGGTAAAGAAAAGTAGTCAGAAAGGCAGTGATATTGATGTATGGTACTTCTGTGTCAACCAGCGTGGACCCCAACCAGTGTAGTGCCATAGATGTGGGTCAATCTATGTTGTGCAATGCGTGGTGGTGCAATAGATGCGGTGCAACCGATGTTGTGCAACCGATGTGGTGCGATCTAAGCTGTGCAACATATGTGGTGCAATCTATGCGGTGCAATCCAGATGGTGCAAAATATGGGGTGCCACCGGCGCACCCTATATGTTGCCTAGTATATGCTGTGCAATATGCGTGGTGCAATCTATGTTGCGTTGTGCAGTCTGTGTGGCGCAACCTATGCGGAGCAGCCCATGTGGCATCATATGCGCGGTGCTACCACTGTTGTGCCATCTGTGCGGTGGAATGCATGTTGAGCAATCCATGCGGTGCAACCTATGTGGTGCGATCAACGTAAAATCTATGCTGTGCAATCTAGCGGCGACGAAGAGCGGCGACCAGGCGGCGACGGCCACAACGGAGCCGCCAGACCGACGCACAGGCCCAGACGCCGGGCGGCGACGAGGCGGCGACGGCCGCAGCAGGGCGGCCAGACCGACGCACAGGCCCAGCTCCATAGAAGCGGAACAGGAAGCCCCAAGTGCAAGCACCGTTGGGGGAATGGGTACTCCAGATTTCGTAATAAAAGGGAAGGGGTCTGGACCCTCCAAGACAAGCCATTTCAGACCCCCCCCTGTGGGAGAACCCTCCAAAACATCGTCCCCAGACCCCCCCAGGCCCTCCAAGATAGCCTGGAAGAGACCCCCCCCGAAATGAGACCCCCCTCCCTTTATTACGAAATCTGGGGTAGGCACAAATTCATGTGCACACCTGTACACATAGAACAGAGGTATACTAGTGCAGAGACGGGTGCACACATTGTCCCGATGGTTCTCCCAATGGTTCTCCCAAGGGTCTCCCACATATAGAAATACACAGTGAGACTGAATTATGCGTTGCTACTCATTTCAATGCATACATCGTGATGCCGATTGGTATTGAGACTGGCAGGTACGTATAGGTGGTCTAGGGAGGCTTCTCTTCAAGCCCCCTTCTTTCTCTTCGGGGAGGGAGGGGTGCACCCCGCCCCCTGCCCCTCCCCCTGGATCTGGACGGGGGTGGTCGCGGGCAGTTGGAGCGTCCAAGATGGCCCAAAACGGCTCCAAGAGAGCCTCGGAAAGCCCAAGATGACCTCCAAGATGGCTCAAAATAGCGCAAGATGCCCCAAGATGGCTTTCAAGATGCTCCAAGACGCCCCAAGAACGCTCCAAGACGGCTCCCGAAGGCCTCCGAGACCACCAGGGAGAACCCCAAGAGGCCAACATCCTCCACAAACCCGAGGACAATCACGGCCCCAAGAGCGCCCAAGAGCGCCCCAAGAGCGCTCCAAGATGGGTCCAGGAGGCGATGTTCGGTGCTCCCGAGGGGGGAGGCTAATTGGAGCTCCCCTCTTTTTGGATCGATGTCCTCCAAGATGGCCCCAAGAGCGCTCCTGAAGCTCCCCAAAGCGGCCCAGGAGGGCCCGATAGGCGCCCAGACAACCCCAAGAGGCGCCCCAAAGACCTCCAAGAGACCCCGTACGAGGCCTCAAGAGGATCCCCGAGGTACCCAACTCTCCCTCCTTCTCCTCCTTCTCCTCCTTCCACCTCTTCCTCCTCCTCCTCTTCCTCCTCCATCCTCCCCCTCTTGGGGTATATGACGGCTTCCCCCGCCATTTGTTCTTCTGCATGACCCCCCACTTCCCTGATCACCTCAACTCCCCTGGGCATCGTTTCTGGATGGGCTGGTGGGGATTCGCGAAGCGGCAATCATTATATCAGCATGCGCATGTGTGTGTGGGGGGAGAAGCCACATATGTTCACACACTTATTTTACTATATCAACATGTTTTGAATATGGACATATAGACAGAGAGACAGACAGGCATATGGAAATCCATATAGACATCACGATGCGTGTGCACTCGAGAGTTGAACTGTGCGTTCAATCCAAATCAAAGATAATGTGGACCCCCCAAACCTTCTGATCACCCGAAGGGCGGGCCATGAAATCAGCCGGCCCCCTTGTGGGGCCACCAGGCTGCGAGGCGCGTGATTCGCAGTTTCCTGTACCAGTTGTAGTTTGTAGTTTCCAGTGTTACAGTTCTGCTTCTTGCTGGTTACTGTAACTAGTTGACTGATTGCTGGTTACTGTGACTAGTTGATTGACCGCGCGAGGGGGGGGAGGCCCAAACGGGATTTTTAGCGTCTCCCCTCACGCAGATCCGCGGGGTCAGGGTCCAAAAACACATGGGATTTGCCACATTTCTGAAATTCGGTGCCACCCCTCACGCAGATCCGCGGGGTCAGGGTCCCAAAACACATGGGATTTAGCCACTTTTCTGAAATTCGGTGCCACCCCTCACGCAGATCCGCGGGGTCAGGGTCCAAAAACACATGGGATTTGCCACATTTCTGAAATTCGGTGCCACCCCTCACGCAGATCCGCGGGGTCAGGGTCCAAAAACACAGGGGATTTGCCACATTTCTGAAATTCGATGCCACCCCTCACGCAGATCCGCGGGGTCAGGGTCCAAAAACACATGGGATTTGCCACATTTCTGAAATTCGGTGCCACCCCTCACGCAGATCCGCGGGGTCAGGGTCCAAAAACACAAGGGATTTGCCACATTTCTGAAATTCGGTGCCACCCCTCACGCAGATCCGCGGGGTCAGGGTCCAAAAACACATGGGATTTGCCACATTTCTGAAATTCGGTGCCACCCCTCACGCAGATCCGCGGGGTCAGGGTCCAAAAACACAGGGGATTTGCCACATTTCTGAAATTCGGTGCCACCCCTTACGCAGATCCGCGGGGTCAGGGTCCAAAAACACATGGGATTTGCCACATTTCTGAAATTCGGTGCCACCCTTCACGCACATCCATCGCAAGGCGTGGTAACCCAAACTGCGAGAACTCCCTCGGCCCTTTAATCGCAAGGTGTGGCAACCAAGCCCGTAAACCATACACGTCTTACCAATCGCCAGGTGTGGTAACCCCTCTTGTGATCAGTTGGTTTTGCTGATTGCGAATCGGCTTCGCATGAAGTTTCGATACTGCTTCACGACAGCGCCAAGACCTCATGACTTAGCTCTTCCATGGCCCATTCTCCGAGGGAGGGGGCCGGCGGCAGGGGGCGAAGCCCTTACGGATAACAATCTTCATTTCATTGCGTTTGCATTGCTGTACCGTGCCTTTACTGCTGGCTTCGACTTGCGCCTCGCCTTGCGATATAATCGATAGTTTCGATCGCGCCAGGTCAGTATGCAACAAAAACCAGACCGTCGGAGATCTGGGGAAACCGAGAGGTGTCAGCAACAAAACAGAAGAACCATGCTCAACTCGGCGGCTCGCCCGGAGAAGTGTGCAGGGGCAGGCCCTCTCAAAAAGCTCGGAAAACCTCGGGCCTTCGATCTGAGAACTTCTCAGGCCTCCCCCGAAGACACGGGAAACTTCCCAGCAGACCGCAGGGCTTCCGGGAAACCTCGCCGCCCTCTGAGACATCGGGGGCGCACACACATGGATTAGCGATCCATGGATTTGGCGCGCGGTCGCAGGAGGAGGAGGAGGAGGAGGAGGAGGAAGAGGAGGAGGAGGAGGAAACGGGACCCGTCGCCGATCCACGCCCCCGTTGATCCATGTTGGTGATCGCCCGAGGATAGCCTGCTGCTTCCCACCTCCCCCCCGGGCGCGCCGCCGATGAAATGCCGTCTGGGTTGCCTCCCGAAGTCCGCCGTCCGCTGGGAAGTCCAGGCCGCCGGCTGGGAGGGCAGCAGACGTCCCGTTGGCTCAAGGTGCGTTCCAGAAAGGCTGGGGCATCTGCTGGCCCTCGCTTCCGCAGTCCGCGCGGCGGGATGGAGAATCTTGGAGTTCTTCAGCGCGTCATTATCATGGCTCGTTGCTCCTCCGAAATCTTGCCCAGGGGCGCGGTTTCCGAAACTGTCCGCACGGGCGGCATTTTTGGGGAAGCTTGGGCGCTGCTCCTCTGCTCCTCCGCTTTTGGGCAAGTTGGTTCGGACATCTTGGAGGACACCCGGAGCGTCTCGCGGGGACGCCAGGGCGATCTCGGGCTCGAATTGCCCTGGCGTGGCGAACGATACAATGGCTGCCATGGCCACGTGCGCCAGCGGCCTGGAGCTGCGGGGTGGGGGGAGATGAGGAGGAAGACGAGGGCAGCCAACCTGTGCAGCTCGCCAAGTCTGGACGTTTTGAGCGACGTTGGCAAGAAGCGGTCGCTCTCTACTGTCGGCGTGGCAACGCTGCGATGCATGAGCATGTTGGTACAAGGCCGACGCAACGACCGCCAGATGGTCCCCCAAGTACAAGATTAATCCCAATCAACTCTCTGAGAGGAAACGCAACGCTAGTGCGGCCTGATGTGCAAGGATGCGCACATGTGCGATCCCATGGCGACCAAGCACGCGGCGCTGACAGGCTTTAGCCAAGCCGAAGACTTCAACCACCAAGCACAACGGCAAGAACCGCGAAAGCTGCACCGAGACGCAAACGCATCGAACTCGCTACAATAAACTGCACCAACGCACCACGCACGTCCGAACCGCCAGACCTCATCCGCCAGATTCAATTCAATGACCAGAAATCGCAAACATAAAAAAGGGAAGGCATTACAACAACAGAGAAACGACATGCAGACACAACACTCTGCAACAGAAGCACCCGAACCCATCTTTTACATGCTGGCACAGTCCGTTTCGCGTGGGTGCAGTGTCGAGCGCGGAAAAATACACCTTCGTGCACTTGCAAGTCCGACTTGGGCTGATGCGACCACGCACGCACACCTTGCAGCGGATACAAATTGCTGACGATTCTCCGTCGCTGCCCGCTATCGAAGCCGCTCCACGCTCTGGACGCGTGGACCATGAACAGCTACGACAGTAAACGCAGCATCACATGAACCACGACGGCCAGCTGATGCTATCAGACCCCCCCGCCCCGAACCTCCTGCAAACATGTAGAGTTATGGGGGGGAGAAAAATGATCCGGAATCGCACGTATCGATCGGGGGTCGCCTCGCGGGCCCAACACGTGAATATGGCTTGCGAAGGCCTCTTCAAGACACGCGCGAGAGGTCCAGAGCACGACATCCAAGCCGGTTTCGCACCTCCTCCTCCTCCTCCTCCTGTCTCGCTCTCTCGTATGTCTTCCAACTGACCACCATCTACGGCGTGTCGAGCGCGCTGAATCAAAACAAGTCGCACGGATCGCACCCGCTACAAACTACCGCATGATGGCCAGCCCAAGCACTGGAGGCGATAGCAACACGCCCCTTGTGCAAACCATCGCGGCTGTTGCAACACATAGAAATACTAACACGTCCGCGCGGGTACCATTTGATTGGCGACCCATGCTCGCCGACGCTTCGCGCTACTGGCAGACATCTCCACTGCTAGCAGGGCCTGGCGCCATCGCCATGCCCGGTTACCCAGCACCCCTGATAATAGTATGATCCTGGCACGCGTGCCTCCTTAATTGTCCAGGATATCCGCAAGGTGGCCCAAAGAGGCCCCGGAATGCCCTGATGTTCGCCCAAGATGGCCCGGGGCTCAAGATGGCGGCAAGGAGGAGGCAATATAGGCGAAAAGGCCCAAGATGTCGAGGTCGACAAGACAGGCCCGGCGACTCTGATTATGCCCTCGGGAAGCCGCAAAGCCTCCCAACAGACCGCGAATATGGTCTTAAAGAAAGGCAGGCCTGTCGCAACATCTTATTAAATCCGCGGACCCTGTCGGCGTCTGAAGGGGAATTCTGGGATTGTCTTCCAGGGGTGGTCGTGGAAGACGCTCTTTGAATAGAGTTGTTTCTCCCTTTCTGGCGGCCACCTTTGGCTCTCCACACCCGCCAACCCGAGGTGAATAGAACCATGCCGACATCCAGTCGAAAGGAACCACATCCCTTTGCTCTCTTCCCCGCTGGGGGCCCGGGAGAGGGGGAGGCTGATCAGAATGCGCTTGCCCCCTTTTCCCCTTTTGGATGATGTTCGGGCCAACCTGGCCCTCTCTCGGCAACATTATCAAGTCCAAGATGCCCAAGACGGCCCAAGAGGGCCCCAGGAGGACACCCACGAGGGCCCCAAGAGGCAAACACATGTGATCTTTCTGAAGGCGTTGGAAGGTGTAGCGTTCTCGCCCTTTCGTTCTTCCATCGCTCCAGCCCGAGAGTCCCCCAAGATGGCTCCAAGTTGACCCAATGGGCCCCGAAGAGGGCCTAAAGACGGACGGCCCAAGAGGGCCCCAAGAGGCCGCCAAGAGGGGAAACACGGAGCTACATTTCGAGCCCTCCGCCCCAAGATTTATCTCCGAGACTGCCAGCAGGTCCCCAAGACTCCCTGCACGCAAATCCACCAGGGCCCCCCCCAAGACGGCCCCCAAGAGGCCCCCGCGAGGCTCCAAGAGGCCCCCCCAAGAGCCCTCTGCGAAGCCCCCAAGAGCCCTGATGTGCATCCAAGAGGCCCCTGGCTCACCACCGCTCAGGCACGATGGCGGCATGGGCCGCAGGCCACTTGAGGTGGCACGGTGTTCCGACTCTGCTCCAGTGTCCAGGTGCTCTTCCAGCCAATCTGGGATAACCAGCGGCCTGCCTTTGTGCGCTCCTCGACTACCTCGCGGCCTTCCTGGCGCCTCCTGGTCCCCTTTCGGAGTCGACGGAACAGATCGGAAGGCCTCTCCAATACTAAGACAACGTGCTGTTAGTTCGTGATTGTTGCCTGGAATGAACCGCAGGCGATGATAGGCGATGTCGACGCTATGCTGTTTGTCCAAAGCAAAGCAGCACCGTCGTGCGGCTTCTCACATCAGGACGCCGCAATACTGGGCCTTCGGGTACCTTTCCACCAGAGCAGGCCAGTGCACCACAAACACGTCAGCTAGCGCGTACAACATTCGCCCTGTCAGCGACAACGACTTCACGCGGCAGAAGCTTTCTGTGAAAATGAGAACGACAGGGCGCCCAAAGACAAGCTCAAAAAAGAGAGCCGCGGCAACAACTGGCACACACGTGCCGGGGCCGTTCACCAGTAATACCTGGGGCCTGATGGCCCAGACAATCGTCAAGCACTCCAAGAATGCCCTGGCAGTCGACACGGCTGACGAACTCCACGACTGTCCCACCTCGCGGCTCCGGGTGACTGCGTGGAAGCGCGAAGTGTCCTCTACCAAATCTGGCCGGGCCGCGCCGACCTTCTTCAGTGACGTGGTGTCGGTGTCGGCCAGCACAAACTGGAAGTGGTATCTGCCCTGGTCGAACCTGGGGAGACAAAAGGGTATCGATGCCACTGCTCCCCGGGCCTCTCCTGGGGTGCGCTAGGGCCAGGATGGCGAGGCGAACCCAGCGGTGGCGACGAGGGCCTCCCAGGAGGCCCAACATGGGGAAAACGGTCGCGGGGCAGCGGTATGGGCACCCGTTCCTCCTCCGAGAACCCTGCCAGCAGGCCAAGCATCTCGGTGGTGTGCCCGCCAGAGCCGAGCACGGCCAGCGCCCGCAGGGGGAGGGGGTGGCCCTGCCACAGCCGCTGCGGGGGGCGCCGCGCCGTGGAGATGCGGCGGCGTGCCCAGCAGGCCAGCCGCAGCAGCAGCAGCAGCAGAAGCGCCAGCACCCAGACAACGAGCGGCATCGCTTCGCTGGAGTTCCAGTGCGGGCGCGCGGCCGCAAGAAGCCTCCGCAAGAAGCCCAACCCTGAAAACCCGCGCGCGAGGCGAAAGCCTGAGCCTCCTGAACGCAGCAGCCTCTTCCACGGCTGCGGGAAGTCCCCACGCAGCGCGCGGAGCGAGGACACCCAGGGTGCCTTGACAAAAAGCCGATGGTTTCTTGGTGCGCGCCCCCACTGTGAGCAGCACGAGAGGAGGCGTGGGGGGGAAAGCCGCGCGAGAGCGACGCGGCGGCCGCCAGCTCTGCAGACCTTGCACGCCCAGCGCGAGCCAACACGGCTACGGACTTCGGGCGTGGCCCGACAAGCGACACCTCGCTGGATCACCAGATCCGCCGCCGTGTGTTGGGCACTGAGCGGAGGGTCCTCAGGTCCCGTCGACTTCCCTGTGTGGAGTATCGAGAACACTTCGGGGGCCCAGGCCCACGAAATTCTGGGCGCTCTCGGGCTCTTGCTGGGCGCTCTCGGGGGCTTCTCGTATGACATTTCTGGAGCGACAAAAGTTGACACATGTGGTGGGCTTGTTTTCCACCGCCACCACCAGAAGTCTCCACCTCCTCCTCCTCTTCTTCCTCTTCGTCTTCCTCCTCATCCTCCACGTCCCTCCTCCCTCCAACTTATGGTGGTGGTGGTGGAAAACAAGCCCATCAGCATGGTGTCTTTCAATGTTTTCGGCAACCGAGGGGGGAAAGCGAATTGGCCTTTGGGATCTCGCGACCGCAGGCATTCGCGGCATGCCCCCACGAGGCCCCCAGCAGCGCTCAAGAGGCCCCAAGAGGCAGGCCTCCATGAGGCCCCCATGAGGCCCCAAGAGGCGTCCAAGAGTCGCCGAAGACTCCCCAAGAGGCCTGCAAGGAGCCTGCAAGAAGTCTGCGAGAGGAATCCAATAGGCCTCCAGGAGGGCGCCAAGAGGCATCCCCAGAGACTCCAAGAAGCATTCAAGATGGCTCTGGCCCACAACAAAGCCGTGGCGGCGGGACGGGCCCAAAGCTACTAGATCCGCCGCCCCCTTGTGGTCTTGCCATAAGGGTGCACGGCGTGCCAGATTTTTGGGGCGTGTTGGTTCTTTTCTGGGGAACTCTCCTTGGGGTTTCGGCCCAACCTGCCGGCCACCCAAAGAGCTCCCCCAAATCCACCTCTCATCTGTAACATCGCCTCCAGGACGGCCAAGATGGCCTCCAGGATGCCTCCAAGACGGCCGAGATGACCGAAGATGGCCTCCAAGACGGTCCCGAGACGCCTCCAATACGGCCCAGATGACTCCAAGACGGCCCAAAATGTCCCCAAGATTGTCCAAGAGGCCCCTAAGACGCCCCGGGGCTACATTAGGACTTCCTGGAGGCCCACATCCTTGATCCCCCTCGGGTTGTTCAATTATGTTCTCGCCATTTCGGGCTTCCGACTTTCCAAGACGGGGACATAGGGCCCCCGAGATCGCCCCAAGACGGCCCAAGACGCCCCCAAGACGGCCCCAGAGACCTCCCAAACGGCCCTGAAGCGCCCAAAGAGGGACCAACGACTGTCCAGGGAGGGCCCTCCGAAGGCCAAGAGGCCCCCGAGAAACCCGGAGAGCCCCAAGAGGTCCCCAAGAGGCCCCAGGAGGCCCCCCCGATGCCTCGTAGAACCCCGGAGCCCCCAAGAGCCCCAGGAGGGCCTCAGGAGGCATCCTCTTATTCCGCATCCACCTTCTCCTCCCCCGTTCCTTATCCTCATGCATGACTTCTCCCTGTCGCACCCCGAGGCAAGTTTTTAGGGCGAGCCGGGCGTTTCGCCTGAGACCTCCTCACCACTTATGACCCTGAAGCTTTAAACATGACAACAATTTCACGGATTGAGGGCGGGCCGTTTTCAAAATGTGGCTCTCGCCCTAGCGCCGCGCACATTCGTTTTAAACATTTGCGAGAATTTCACGGATTGAAGGCGAGTCGTTTTCAAAATGTGGCTTCCGCCTTAGCACCGCGCACATTAGTTTTTAAACTTTGCAAAAGTTTCACGGATTGAGGGCGGTTCCTTTTCAACATGTGGCTCTCGCCATAGCGCCGCGCACATTCGTTCACGAAAAAAGCAAGAGCTTCACGGATTGAGGGCGGGTCGTTTTCAAAATGTGGCTCTCGCCTTAGCGCCGCGCACATGCGTTGAAAAATGCAAGAGCTTTGAAAGCGGGCCGTTATCAAAATGTGGCTGCCTTCGCGCCGCGCGCATTCGTGTTTTTATTATTATTATTATTATTATTAGTACTATTATTATTATTATTATTTTTACTATTATTATTAAACAAATAAAAAATAAAAAACAAATTTGCAAGAGCTTCACGGATTGAGGGCGGTTCCTTTTCAAGATGTGGCTCTCGCCTTCGCGCCGCGCACTTTCGGTTTGAGCATCAAGAAGTTCACGAATTCCCATGACCAGCCTACCGGGAAGTGTGCTTTTGGAGCAGCATGGTCTCCAGCGGAGACGATGGTTGAGCCACTTGCATCAGCACTTCGGGCGGTGTCGCTGGACGCGGGAGGCTCCAGAGGAGGCGGACGAGGTATCTATCGAGATGTGCATGGCGACTTTCCTTTAGCATCAATAAGTGGCCGAAGCAGTTTTGTTGCCATCGGTAATTCGGGTGGTGGGAGGACGTCGGGCCCATCCCACAATCAAGAAGATGTGGGAGATTTTACCGGATATCGTCAGCTGCATTTGATCAGTGAGGACGTTCAGTCGTGGAAGTGTCAAATTTGAGACAATGGGACGTAGTTTTCTTGAACGAGACGTGGCGGGAGGACCCTGAGGAACAATTTGAGACTGAAGACGGCCACATCTTCATGGGATCCGGAGGGTCTCACAGTCGGAGTGGGGTAGCAGTTCTTGTCCACAAACGGTGGGCGCACGCGGTAACAACTTTCACAGCCTGCAGCGATAGATTGTGTTGGGTAGACATTGATTTCGACACGTTTCTGTTTCGATTGGGTTTCAGTGTACATGCCCGACTCCACGTATCCAGAAGAGGACGTGGAATGCAGTTTTGGGGAACGGCGGCGGTTCGTGCGAAAGCAGATTCGTCGGCCAGCATGGGATGGGTCACCGGAACGACCGAGGAGACTCTCTGGAGGCATGGCTTTGCGAGGAAACGTTATCAGCTGCAAATGCTTACTTCGCTTTGCCGGAGAGTGACACGTGGACCCACACCCATTGCGGCAACACGCGGCAGATTGACTCTTTCTGTGCGTGCCCACGCGCAAAGGGTCTCATGCGTTTTTCTGGCGCGGTAAATTCCATAGGTGTTGGTCTGGATCACAGAGCAAATGCCCTGGAGCTGAAGCTGCCGGCTTACCGGCGGCTGCGGGAGAGAAAACAACACAAAGCAACGCAACGTTTTCAGCCACAGAGCGGGTATGGTGCAAAAGTCGATGCGAACCTGTGCTGTCGCATCAAGAGTTTTGAGGAATCTGGAGCAACACCGTCAGCTGCGATGATGTGTGAGAGTTTGGAAGACTGTGTGGCGCAAGCAACGCAGGACGGAGGTGCGGCGAAGAAAGAACCGCGCCAAGCAATCCCACCTCACATTTTGCAATTGATGTCTGAAAATCTGAAAGACGGTCTTCCCGGGCAGGAGAGGCAGGGCGAATGCCGGCAAAAGTTACCAGCAAAGAGATACAACGTGAATTAAGAAAATTGGAACGAGAGCGAAAGGCAGAACGCATTGATGTAATATTGCAGAATTTCAAGAGTGTCGGCCGCATCCATGATATCCACAACAACTTTAAAAGGCAACGGCTGACCAGCGTCGTTGACTGCTCGGGGAACCCGTGCTCGGACAGACAAGGCATCGTCGATGTTTTTGGCACGTTCTACGAGGAGCTCTACAAGTCAAGGGAGACCAGCAGCAGCCTTGAACGAGACGCCGGCTGCACTGGAGTGCCAGCTGATATACCGTCAGCTACAGTTGAAGAAGTAAAGGAGCACGTCAGACACTTGAAAAAAGGCAAAGCTGCAGATCGGACTGGCGTGGTGGCTGAAATGTTCAAAGCTGGCGGGCCGTATCTCAAAGAAGTGTTGGCGAACATTTTCACGAGTATTCTTGTACGCGGAGATGAGCCACCAGGGTCGTGGAGACACACCTGCGTCAAGGTGATCTTCAAGAAAGGGGATCCTAAGCTTCTTGGAAATTACCGTCCAATTTCCATTCTTTCCATATTGTACAAGCTCTTCGCCATGGTGCTGAACGGGCGACTCGCGAAATTTCTCGACGCAAAGCAGTCTGTGGACCAAGCTGGGTTTCGTAAGGGCATCGGGTGCGATGATCATTTGGTAACCCTTACGCTCATCCACGAGAAGGCCAGGGAGTACAACTTGAAGCTTTGGGTCGCTGCCGTTTACTTCGAAAAAGCATTCGACACCGTGAACCATTCTGCTATTTGGCATTCTCTGCGCCAGCAAGGGGTTCTGGAGACATACATACAAGTGTTGCGCCGGCTGTATGCAGGACAAACAGGCCAGGTGGTATCTGATTGGGATAACCGCGTGTTCGAGCTTGAGAGAGGCACGAAGCAGGGCGACCCAACGTCATCAGCTATATTCAACGCATTTCTGGAGACAATCGTGCGGGACCTCAAAAGCAAATGGCGGCAAGAGAGGCTTGGACTCAAACTTGGTTCAAATTATTTGACCAACTTGAGGTTCGCAGACGACATTCTCTGGCTTGGAACCAGCAGGGCGCAGGCGCGACGAATGTTGTCCGATTCGAACGAGAGGGCGCGCAGTGCTGGTTTGCAGCTACACATAGGCAAAACGAAGACCCTGTCTAACGAGGCAGGCCGCTGGGGAGTGTTGCGACAGAAAGACGTCGAAGTCGGAGACGGGCAAGTCGAGTCTTAGAGTTGAACGACAGCATGAAGTACCTAGGGAGGAAGTTAACGTTCAGTGAATACCACGATGTGGAAATCAACCACAGGATCTCGAGAGGGTGGGCTGCTTTCGGAAAGTTCAAATCCGAATTGTGTAATCGGCATTATCTCTTACATTCCAGATTGAGGCTATTCGACGCTGTCGTGTCTTCTACGGTGCTGTATGGGAGCGGTGCATGGGCGCTCACTGCAGCGCGAGAACAAACGCTCAACGCAGCAATGCGGAAGATGCTTCGGAAAACTGTGGGCGCGCGGCGACTGGAACATGAATCCTATGTTGATTGGATTGTGGGAGCTACTCAACGGGCAAAGGAGGCATACTCGAAATCCGGAATGCCCACGCGGCTGCAGTCGCAGAGCGAGAGGAAAGCCAACTTATATCGCAAGCTCGAGTCATGCAGTTTCCACACATGGGGGCAGGTTGCGTTACGATGGGTCCCTTCCGGTTGCAGATCTATTGGAAGGCCCGACGCGCGAAAGGAGGGTCGGAGGCGCGCAGGGGGAGGGCCAGAGATACAGTCGAGGCGTTGACCTAAGGAACCCTAAATCAGGAACGAGGCCCCTTCTTTCCAGAAGTTAAACCTCGATTTCCTCTGGAAAACCGCAGGAAAACCCGAGGCAAGCTGTGAAACACTTAAGGAACGCGGAGCCCCTCCCCAACGAAGAGGGTTCCTTCTGCAGGGCCCCGGCTGGACAATGGGTCCCTTCTGGTTGCAGATCTTCTTGGAAGGCCCGACGCGCGAAAGGAGGGCCGGAGGCGCGCAGGCGGAGGGCCAGAGTCAAGGGGCCCCAGGACACACCAATGAATACATACAAATAAGAAGATGCGCCACATTTTCCCATATCTTCTGGGTTTTTGGCTCCCCCCCACTTCCCATATTTTCCTATATTTTCTGGGTTTCTGGCTTCCCCCCCACTTCCCATATTTTCCCATCTTTTCCTGGGACTCGACGATTCATTGTGTCTCTGTGTGTTTTTGTCCCTCCTGACAGGGATAGGGGAACGAGAAGTGGCGTAAACATAACAACTCGGAGGTCCGCGCGGACTTCTCGGATCGGCGCTGCGCCCCCCCTCCCTGGCGCGCGGAGCGCGCCAGGGGGCGGCGCCGGAGACGCACGGGCGAGAGGAGGCCCGCAGGGTCATGTTGTGCCCATCCGACCTAATTGGTGGTCCCCAAACGTGGTGGTGAGAACACCCGGTGGTGAATTTGGGCGATTTGGGTAACGGTTTTCGAGCGCTGGCTGGCCCAGGAAACGCAAAACCTCGTGGCGACCGCGTGTCCCCAAACCCGGCGGTGACCCAGAATTATTTTTGGGGGGAATCGGGGTCACCACCGGGTGTCTCACCACCTGGTTTGGAGATCACCAACTTAAGGACCGCATCCCAAAAATCATTTCGAGCACCCGGAAAAGTGTCGAAAGAGTGTCGAGACAGTGTGGGACGAGTGCCTCCCAGGGCCCGACGCGTGAAAACCCTCGAGCTGTTGTGTACTTTTCTGGCGCTCGAAGTTCCGTCTGGCAATCCAGGCTGAAGTAGGTTGGAACAACATGAGCGCAGGGGGAGGGTCGAAGAGCAGGTTCGGCGGCGTGCCCAGGGGAGGAAGGAGCTGGCCTTCTCGTGGGCGTTGTCGTGCCCGGCGCTTCGACAATGGGCGGGAGGGGAGGGGGGAGGGGGGAGGGGGGGGGGTCTGGCCCCAGACCCCTGCCTCGCGCGACTGTTTGCAGCCGTGCGTCCCGTGGGGGAGACTCCACTTGCCTGAAACAGGCGCCAAAGAACAGCCAAGATCTACTAAAACAGGGCTAGGATCGGGGTAAATCGCTCCAGAGCGTTCCGGAGCGCTCTCAGAGCGTTCCGGAACGCTCTGGAGCGGCTGCGGCGCCCAATAGATCCTCCAAACCCGCCGATTCTCAGAGATTTCTAGTTATCCCGATCCGACTTTGTCCCGATCTTCGTGTCGTTTTGGAGACTCCACCTGCCTGAAACAGGCGCCAAAGAACAGCCAAGATCTACCCCATGGGGGGGAGGGGAGGGGGGGGGGTGCGAGGGCCCACGCCGGTCGGCAGCACGAGCGGGCCTTCTCCCAGAAAGCTCAGAAGGCGTCCCGCCCGCTGCTCCGAAGTCCCAGAACCCAGAGATCCGATGTCGTGATTTGTTCAATGCGGGGTCCCCGGAAGTCTCGACCCATTCCCCAGGACCGGTTTTTCATCCTGAGTCGTTCTTTGAGGGTCCCGGGGCCTGGCGAGGGCCCCCAGGAGCCGAAATTTGCGAAAAACCTCCGTCTTGATTTTTTCAATGCGTTGGATCTCTTTCAAGCCTGCTCCGAAGCCCCAGGCGCCAGGGGGACTTCGCCTAGACGCCTGCTCCGAGACCACAGCAGAGACCCCTCAGGAAGCCGCGGGAGGCTTCCGGGGAGCCCTGCCGGCTTCTGAGAAGGCATGCCCCCTCTCACTTCCCTTAGGTCGGGCATGTCCCCGTACAGGCAGCATTTGAACGAAAAATCATACGTAGTACCCCCAACAATACTCCCAAAATAATAAAAGACACACCCCCACAAATAATAGGTACCCCCCAAAACACCCTCAAAATGCCCCCCAAAATACCTCCAAACATACCCCCGAAAATACCCCCAAATGCCCCCATAATAAAATACCCCCCCAAATAATAGGTACCCCCAAAAATGCCCCAAAATGGTAAAAACAACTCGTCCCGACTATTTTTTGGTTTAAAGCTATTTTTGAAGTTCCCCCCCGTGGAGGGGCACGCCCGACCGAACACTGCCCCCTCGGTGCGCCGATGGCAAAGTGAATGGGGCTCTGCGCGCCGACGCGCAGGTGACACGCAGGCAGTCCGAGAAGCGTCCATGCCTTCAGGGCTTCATCTGCACCCTCGACGTTCAGGCAGCGGGCGCGGGGCCGGATGACCGGAAAATAATGGTACAACGTGATTGCCGGGAGCAGCTGCCATCGCCGCCAGCAGCGGCACAAATATGGGCGACAGGCGCACGTAAGGACGCTGGCCGTTCGAAAGTCCCCGCGAAAAGACCAGCGTAGCTGCTGACCTCCCTGCAAGATCGTATGATTCTCACTGTTGCTTCGCAACAGCATTTATACATTTATTCCAAGAGATCAATTCCGCCACCTTGCCTTGAGGCACGAGTGGGAGTGTCCTCAGGGTCTTGGCCTAATCCCCTAAGCCTCAGGGCTCAACCCTGAGGATTGGGCCCAAGCCCGAAATTGCCAAAGTTTCCAGGCCCCCAGAATCTTTCCGCATGACTTTTTCGGGTCCAAGGAACCCAAAGACGGGTCAAGAGGGCCTCGAGAGGT
This sequence comes from Prorocentrum cordatum, assembly GCA_963575745.1. Classification (NCBI taxonomy): domain Eukaryota; class Dinophyceae; order Prorocentrales; family Prorocentraceae; genus Prorocentrum; species Prorocentrum cordatum. The sequence continues at coordinate 84,407 of CAUYUJ010018001.1, forward strand.
TGCCAAGACGGTCCAAGAATCGCCGCGCGATCGGTCCAAGATGCCCAAGACGGCCCAAGAACCGTTCGAGACGCCCCAAGAGAGCCCCGAGAGCCTGCCCAAGAGGGCCCCGAGTAGACCAAATCATGTACGTTTTTGTTGGAGGCGTTTTGTCAATCTTTTTCGAATCCTCGACTTCTCGAGCTTCCGACGCTCGACGCTCCAGAACGGCCCAAGAGGCCGCCAATAATCGCCCAAACGAGACCCAGAAGGCTCCCAAGAGTGATAGACCACGATCCCCAGAATCGCAAAGCGCGAACCCTGGAACGCGCACACGCCAACCTGGGAAACGACAGCGGCACGAACCCCAGCAACGCGAGCGGCCACCCACGGAAACAGCGAAGCACCATCCCTCGAAACGCAAACACAACCCCCGAGACCCTCAGAGCACGCCTCCTTCTCCTCCGCCTCCTCCCGGCCGGCGCCGAAACGGCGCCAGCAGAGGCCACGTGGTCGGAAGAGGGTACTCCAGATTTCGTAATAAAAGGGAGGGGGTCTGGACCCTCCAAGACGAGCCATTTCAGACCCCCCCCGTGGGAGAACCCTCCAAAACATCGTCCCCAGACCCCCCCAGGCCCTCCAAGATAGCCTGGAAGAGACCCCCCCCGAAATGAGACCCCCTCCCTTTTATTACGAAATCTGGAGTACAGGGTGAACTGCTGTCTGAAATGATCTGTGTGAGCGAGTCCGTCGGGAATGAAAGGAAGTCCGTCGGCGGCCTTCCTGGGTCTGGGGAGGGAGAGAAGTCCGCCGACGGACGTCTTGGGGGCCTCTGGGAATCAAGGAAATCCGCCGGCGGACTTCCGAAGGGACTTCCTTCCGGACCGATTTCTCCCGGCCCCTCGTGCCCGAGACGGTGCTCCCCCGAGGCCGACTGAGCCCATTGCTCCTCCTCCTCCTCCTCCTCCTCCTCCTCTTCCTCCCCTTCCTCCTCCTCCTCCTCCTCCTCCTCCTCCTCTTATTATTATTCATATTCTCCTCCTCCTCCTCCTTCTCCTCCTCTGCCTGCTCCTCCTCCTCCTCCTCCTCCTCTTTCTCGTCCTCTTCCCTCCACCTCCGCCTGGCGCTCCTCCTCCTCTCCTCCTCCTCCTCCTCCTCCTCCTCCGCCTGCTCCTCCTCATCCTCCGCCTCCTCCGCCTCCTCCTCCTCACTCGTCCTCGTCCTTTTCCTCCAACTCCTCCTCCAACTCTTTCTCCTCCTCCTCCCTACCCACCGCCTCCTCCTCCTCCTCCCCTCCTCCTCCTCCTCCTCCTCCTCCTCCTCCTCCTCCTCCTCCCCGTCCCCCCCGTCCGTAGCCATTTTGGCTCAAGGCGCGGAGATCCTTTTGACTCAACCTTCGCCTTGGCGTCACATCCGGATGCCTCCTCGTGGCGCTTGAGGGGCACGTCTCATGATTGACAAGGGCTTCAATCGGGTGGACGTTGGCTAGATCCGGGTGAACTCGTCTCCCATCGGCTACGCATGCAATTGTATTGGGGCCTTGGGCAGAGGCATAACAATATGGAGGGTATCATTACGCCGTTTCGCGACGTGATGCCTTCTCCAGAAGGGTTGTTTTTGGCGAGGTCCTCGAGTTGGCAAGATATGCAGTTTTCTTTACTGAACGCTACAGGGCCATGGCTAAGGCAGAACAAGCTGGAGGGCACTTCCATTTGGGCTGCTCTGGGTATGGTCAGTGTTCACGGGAGTTTTCTGCAAGTTCCGACCCAGGGCGGGGGTTGGGTTGGAGGCACGCGGGCTTCGAGCCCATCTAAGCCCTCCACCCCTCGGCCTGGGCGTACATCTGCCGCTCATCTTCCTGAAGTTTCGTCCCATGCCGAGGGTTGGGTTGGAGGCACGGGGGCTGCGAGCCCACTTCAGCCCTTCACCCCACGGCCTGCGCGTACCATCTCGTTTTACGGTTTTGTATGCTTCTGTATCCTGTTCTGGGTTGTCTTGCAAGAATGCTGATTGTTGCAAGTATTGCAGTCTGGGGCTTCTGCTGTCGGTGGCACTTACGTTGTTCGGCTGTGACGAGGTGGTCTGTGGGTGAGGCGAGCTCCTTCCTTCATTGCGAGAGTTAGCCCAGTAATCCACGGCTAGAGCCTTATAGCGTCAAACTCACTTCCGCTTAGCCACTGGCTATGTCAATGTGGTATCACTTCGGCGGCACAGCTTCAGTTGTTATATGTATTTGGGCTGGCATGGCAATTCTCTCGTGGTATTTCTGTTATCAGGTCGTGTATGGGTCAGCTTCTGCGTCTGGGCAATATTCAGAAGTTTCTGCTGGTACCTGTCCTTCGTCCTCTGGTTCGGCGTCTTCGTTTTCGAGCTCAGAGGGCGGCTTGTGTAATATCACTACGTGATGGCGGAAGTCCTGGAAGTCCTCCCCGCCCCCCCCCAGATCTCCCTGTGTTGCTACTGGGTCGGCAGGCTGTTCCCGAATGCAACCTGTCATGGCCATCATGCTCCTCCTCCTCCTGCTCCTCCTCCTCCTCCTTTTCCGCCTCCTTTGGATCCAGTAGCAGCACAGTGGTGAGGTCTCACGCCTCACTGTGTTGTCCCCGGTCCCCTGTGTTGCTACTGGGTCGGAAGGCTGTTCCCGAGTGCAACTTCTCATGGTCATAATGCTCCTCCTCCTCCTCCTCCTCCTCCTCCACCGCCTCTTACGGACCAAATAGCAACAGAGTGGTAGCCATATCGCACTTCCACTCCGTCCTCCTCCTCCACCTCTTCCTTCTTCTTCCCTCTCTTCCTCCTCCCCGTTGATCCCCCTGTGTTGCTATTGGGTCGGTTGCGTCACGGCTCGTGCATGGGAGACTTGCTGGTAAGCGCGTGTTACGTCACCGCTCTCTGTTGGGAGCCTTGTTGGGAACAGCTTGTTGCGTCACGGCGTCCTCCTCCTCCTCCTCCTCCTCCTCCTCCTCCTCCTCCTCCTCCTCCTCCTCCTCCCCCTCCTCTTCGGGCCCGCTTGGGAGCCTATTGGGGCCCCCTTGGACTCTCTTAGGGCCTTGGGGACCCTCTTGGCCGTATTGGTGCCCCCTTTGGGCCGTCTGGGGGCCATCTTGGGCCGTTTTGGGCCCCGTTGGGGCGCCTCTGGGGCCGTCTTGGGTCAATTGTTGGGGCCTCTTCGGTCGTCTTGGGCCCGTTTGGGGCACCTCTGGGGCCGTCGTGAGACGATCTTTGGGGCCTCTTGGGCCGTCTTGGGGCCCTCTTGGACCGTTTCCTTTGGGGCGTCGCTGGGGCCGTCTCTGTTTGGGGCCTCTTGGGCCGTCTGGGGCCCTTCTGGGACGGAGAACGGGAGAACCAGAAAAACCTGCAACATCATGTGGAAATCATGGTGTTTGGCCTCCTGAGGCCCTCTCGGGTGCCCTCTTGAGGGCCTCTGGGGCCGTCTCGAGACTCTCTTGGACCGTCTAGCGGTCATCTGAAGCTCTCTTGAGGCCGTCTTGGGGCCCTCTTGAACCGTCTTGGAGCCCTTGGGCCACTTCACCCGAAACATACTAAGAAGCGGGCCGTGGGAGCCGCCTGGGAGCCGCTTCGCTAGACAACATACGAGGGAAACGGACCAATAGACCATTGTACCCGGGCGTCGCCCCTCCACTGGACCCCTCCCTAGAGGGCTTCGCCTCAACTCAACGTCATCACTTGCACCTCGCTCTTTCCGTCACCTGCTTGGCACGGGGACGGGAAGCGCATTTACTTCTAGAGCGCGAGATGTCGCTGGCGTGTTCGTTCTTTCTCTCTGTCTCCCCGTCTGGAAGCTCTCTTGGGGCATCTTGGTGGCATTTTGGGCGCCCTCTAGGACTATCCAGGAGCCGCAGCAGGCCTCTTCAGGGGGAACTAGGGCGTGTTGGTATCTTGGGAAGGCACTAGAGCGCGATAAAACACGAATGAAGATTATGATGGTACTGTTGATGATGATGATGCTGATGCTGATGCTGATGCTGATGCTGATGCTGATGACGATGATGAGGATGATGACGACGGCATACTGTCTCTTGGGAACATATTGGGCCTCTCTCGGGCCCTCCTTGGGCCGTCTTTTGGCTCTCTTGAGCCGTCTTGGGGTCCTTTTGGGGTGTCCTCAGGCCCTCTTGGGAGCCCCTCGGGTCCGCTTGGGAGCCTCTTGGGGCCTTCTTTGGGCTCTCGTGGGGCCGTCTGGGGCCCTCTTGGGCGGTCTCGGGCCCCCCTTGAGCGGGGGCCCTCTTGGACAGTTTTCGGCTTCGTTGGGTGGCCTCTGGGGCCGTCTTGGGACGATCGTTGGGGCCTCTTGGGTCGTCTTGGGCACGTCTGGTACCCCCTTGGACCGTTGTCGGACCATTTGGGGCGCCGCTGGGGCCGCCTTCGGACGTTTGTTGGGGCCCATTGGGCCGTCTGGTGCCCTTCTGGACTGAATAGGGGAGAACCCGAAAAGCATGCAAAAGCCATACCGTGAACAATGTGTTTGGCCTCCCGAGGCCCTCTCGGGGGCCCTCTTGAGGGGAACCGTTTCGAGGCTCTCTCGGACCGTCTGGAGGCCATCTAACCATCCGAGGCCCTCGTGGACCGTTTTGGGTCTGTTTGGGGGGGGCGCCTGTGGGGCCGTCGTGGGACGATGTTTGGAGCCTCTTGGGCCGTTTTGGGCCCGTTTGTGGGCCCTCTTGGACCGTTTTGGGCCCCTTTTTGGGCGCCCCTGGGGCCGTCTTGGGGCCCTTCTGGGACGGAGAAGGGGGGAACCAGAACAACCTGAAACATCATGTGGAAATCAAGGTCGTTGGCCTCCTGAAGCCCTCTCGGGTGTCTTCTTGAAGGCCTTTGGGGCCGTCTCGAAACTCCCTTGGACCGTCTAGCGGCCATCTGAAGCCCTCCTGGGGCCGTCTTGGGGCCATCTAGAACCGTTTTAGGGCCCTCTTGGGCCGCGTCGGGGCCCTCAAGCGGGTTTACCCGAAAACAGAATTACTCCGACGGAAGGACCCCGCATGATAATATGTTCAGCTTGCCCTTACCCTTTTCCTCCTCGCCCTGACGGACACTCTCCTCTCGCCCGCAGTTCTGCCTTCACCTACTCCCCCTCCTTTTCTGTATCCTCCTCCTCCTCCTCCTCCTCCTCCTCCTCCTTCTCCACTTCCTCCTCATCATCACCCCCTCCCTCCCCCGTCCTCGTCCTTCCCCTGCTTCTTTTCCGCGCGCTCCTCCCCTTTCACCTTGGTCGGGGCAAACGAATTCGACAAGAGAGCGGAGACATCCAGGGATGAGGCCGAACAACTCGCCGCAGAGTTTGGGTTCATGCTGCCTCCCGCCTGAACGCGGCTGCGCCCCGCGCCTTCGAAACCCGCGGGGTTGTCCCAACGGCTTGGCCCGCGGGGCTGTCCCGACCGCCTGCCCCCGCGCCCCAGCGGCCCGCGGGGTTGCCCCAAAGGCTTCGCGAACCAACCGTCGGGACGAGGCTCCCGCTTGATACTTCTTCCAAATTCAAGCCTGGTGAGCCCCAAAAAAACAACAGTTACAGGTTGCCGATGACCCGTTCGGATTATCACCATGAAGTGCGGGACCCATAGGGAAGGGGCTCCCGCCTGAGACTTCCTATAATTCACTCACAGGCGAGGCTCCCGCTTCATACTTCCTCCAACTTCAGGCCTGAGGAGCCCAAACGTGGCGACAATTACAAGTTGCCGATGACCCGCTCGGATTACCAACATGAAATGCGGGACCCATAGGGAGGGGGCTCCCGCCTGAGACTTCCTCACAATTCACTCACAAACGAGGCTCCCGCTTTATACTTCCTGCAAATTCAAGCCTGAGAACCCCGAAGGGACGACAACTACACGTTTCGGATGACCCGCTCGGATTACCAACGTGAAATGCCGGACCCATAGGCAGGGGGCTCCCGCCTAAGACTTCCTCACAATTCACCCACAGACGATGCTCCCGCTTGATACTTTCTCCAAATTCAGGCCTGAAAACCCAAGCATGGCGACAGTTACAGGTTGCCGGTGACCGGCTCGGATTTCCAACATGAAATGCGGGACCATAACGAGGGAGCTCCCGCCTTAGACTTCCCATAGTTCATTCACAGACGAGGCCCCGCCTGATACTTCCTGCAAATTCAAGCCTGAGAACCCCAAGCGTGATGACAGTTACAAGTTGCCGATGACCCGCTCGGATTACCAACATGAAATGCGGGACCCATATGGAGGGGGCTCCCGCCTGAGACTTCCTCGCATCTCACTCACAGACGAGGCTCCCGCTTGATACGTCTTCCAAATTCAAGTCTGAGGGGGCCCAATAATGACGACAATTACACGTTGCCGATGACCCGCTCGGATTACCAACATAAAGAGCGGGACCCATAGGGGGGTTCCCGCTTGAGACTTCCTCGCGATTCATTCACAGACGAGGTCCCGCCTCATACTTTCTGCAAATTCAAGCCTGCGGAGCCCAAAAGTGGCGACGGTTACAGGTTGCCGATGACCCGCTCGGATTACCAACGTGACGCGCGGGACGCATAGGGAGGGGGCTTCCGCCTGAGACTTCCTCAAACTTCACTCACCGACGAGTGAGTGATGACGAAGTGATGAGTGAGTGAGTGATGATGATGAGTGGGTGAGTGATGATGATAATGATGAATGACTCAGTGAGTGAGTGATCGTGCGAGGCTGATTGTGATGCTGATGGTGATAATGATGATGAGTGGGCAGTGATTGTGATGGTGATGATGATGCTGATGAGGAGGAGGAGCAAGGACGAGGAGAGGAAAAGGGAGGAAGAGGAGGAGGAGCGATCCTGCGCGGAGGGTGTGCAAAGAAAACAAGAACCCCACTTAGGATGTGGGGAACAAGTGAAAACAATTAGACGTTTCGGATGACCCGCTCGGGCTACCAGCATAAAGTGCGGGACCCATACATAGGGAGGGGGCTCCCACATGACACATCATCACAATTCACTCACACGCGAGGCTCCCGCTTAATACCTCCCCCAAATTCAAGCCAGAGGAGCCCAACAATGACGACAATTACACGTTTCGGATGACCCGCTCGGATTACCAGCGTGAAGTGCGGGACCCATCGGGACAGGGGCTCCCGCCTGACACCTCCTCGCAGTTCACTCACAAACGAAGTTCCCGCTTGAGATCATCGCCAAATTCAATCCTGAGAGCCCCAAGAGTGACGACTGTTACAGGTTGAAGATGGCCCGCTCGGACTACCAACATAAAGTGCGGGCCCCATAAAGGGGGGGGGCTCCCGCATGACACGTCATCTCAATTTACTCACACGCGACGCTCCCGATACTTCCGCCAAATTCAAACCTGAGGAACCCCAAAAATGACGACAGTTACACGTTTCGGATGGCCCGCTCGGATTACCAACGTGAAGTGTGGGACCCATAAAAAGATGGGCTCCCTCCTGAGACTTCCTCGCAATTCATTCACAGACGGGGCTCCCGCTCGATACTTCCTCCACAATCAAACCTGAGGAGCCCAAACATGGCGACAATTACAAGTTGAGGATGACCCGCTGGGATTCCCAACGTGGAACGCGGGACCCATAGGGAGGGGGCTTCCGCCTGAGATTTCCTCACAAGTCACTCACAGACGAGCGAATAATGACGAAGTGGTGAGTGAGTGATGATGGTGAGTGGGTGAGTGATGATGATTATGATGAGTGAGTCAGTGAGTTTGTGATCGAGTGGTGATGATGGTGATGATAATGAGGATGAATGATGATGAATGATCTTGCGATGCTGATAGTGACTGGTGGTGATGACGATGATGACGAAGTGGCGAGTGAGCGTATAGTGCTGATGATGATGCTGATGATGATGGTGATCATGCGATGCTGATGATGATGAGTGATCGTGCGAGGCTGATGGTGGTGATGATGACGATGAGTGGGCCGTGATTGTGATGGTGATGATGATGCTGATGAGGAAGAGCAAGGACGAGGATAGGAAAGGGAGGAGGAGAGATCCTGCGCGGAGGGTGTGCAAGGAAAACAAGAACACCACTTAAGTTGTGGGGGCGAAAGAAACACGCCATGGGAGCCGCCCGGGAGCCGCTTCACTGGGAAAGCTATGAAGGAAACGGGCCATTAGAACCTGGGTCGCCCCCTGCATACCCCTCCCTTGTTTCCTTCCGACTAACGGATCGCAGCGCTACGCGCGCTGTCCGTTATCCGCCGCCTCCTGGTAATTCATCACAGGGGTGCGCGGCGTGCAAAATGTCCGAAGAGGTTTCGGTTCCTTCCTAAAAAACTCCCAGCGGAGTCTCGGCCCAACCAGCTGGTCGTGCGGGAATCCTCTGGGTCATAGGTCTTTCCAGCCCAAGACGGCCACGATGGCCGCCAAAATGCCTCCAAGACGGCCAAGGTGGCCTGCAAAATTGTCCCACAACGCCACTAAGACGGCCATGATGACCCCATGATCGTCCCAAAATGTCCTCCCGACGGTCCAAGGGGCCTCTTGGACGCCACAAGAGGGTTCCAAAACGACCTCGGGGAGGCCAAAATTAGCTTGTTGTCCTACGCTGTTTCCATGCTCTTGGCTTTCTCGCCCTTTTCGGCATTCGAAGCCTTCGACGCTCCAAAGCGGGCCTACAGGAGCCCAAACATCGCTCCGAAACGGCCCGAGAGGCTCCCAAAGCGGCCCACGAGGGCCCCAAGACAGCCCACGAGGCCCCCAAGAGCCCCAGAGACTTCCAAGACGGCCCCAACGCGCCCAAGGAGGGACCCGCGACTTGCCCAGGGAGGGCCACAGACGGCCTCCGAGGGCGAAGGAACACCTCCGACGCCCCAAGCTGGCTCCGAGAGGACCTCCGGGAAAGCAACAGCATTGTTTCCTTGCGTTGTGTCGATGATGTGGAAGTTCTCGACTTTTTCTGGCAGCCGACGCTTCCAGACGAGCCCAGAAACCCCCAACATCGCTCCAAGACAACCCAAGAAACCTCGCAATAGGCCCGCAAGACAGCCCAAGAGGGCCCGAAGACAGCCCAAGCAACACCCAAGGCGGGCCCAGAAACCTCCAACACTCGGCGACTCCGAAAGGTAATGTCTAAAAACTGTTTTAAACATAAGTTTGGGGAGACAGTTAAACAAATGGTTTTCCCCCGCGCAGTAGTGCGCCTATAGAAAACAAAAGGGGGGCGGGGCAAACTGGATCGCTGGAAACGTCCCCGCGACCGCCCTGGTGCCCTGCGTGCAGGGGCAGATTCCTGCGCACCCCCTCTTGGCGTCAGGCCACGCCTGCCACGCCCTGCGACCCCAGCGAGGATAGAGACTGCGCTCAGTGACCACTCCCTGCGCACCGCGCACCCTGTCTGGGTTGCGAACAAGCCACACCTGACACGCCCGAGCCTGGCGTGGAAATAGACCGCACTTGGGGACCATCCCTTGCGCACGCCCTCTGGTGCCGAGAGGGCCACAAGAGCTTTAAGATGGCCTCCGAGATGGCGCAATATGTCCAAGTTGGCTCAAGATGGCCTCATCAGACCGGCGACATGTGATGAACATATTATGCAACTACGTTTGTTTTCGGAGGCGGGGAGTCGAGGCGGAGGGGAGCGGAGGCAGAGTGGAACAACAGAACAGGAGAGGGGCTAGACCAGGTTACGACGAAGGCCGGATCGCCCTCCAGGCCAGAAAGGCCCTCAGCAAGCCGCTCAGTTCGAGGCCGCACCAAGGCTACACCAGGTTACAGCGAAGGTCGCACCGCCCTCTGGGCCAAATTTGCGGGGCTCCACCACGATACGATGAAGGTCGTCCCCCCTCTGGGCCACGCAAGCGGGGCTACACCAGGTTACAACGAGGGCCGGCGCGCCCTCCAGGCTAGACATAAGGGGCTACACCAAGCTACAAAGTCACATCGGCATTCTCCCTGGTACCGAGGTATATACAAATGGCATCGATCGGCATCCATGGAATTTTTTCCAGGGGGGACATATAAAAAATAGTTATTCGGATGCGAATAGATGGCAATCGGAATCCGGGGGGGGAGAGGGGGGGGGGTCATAATTTTTTAACCGGTTTCGGACATTATGGTTTGCAAAGGGTGTGGTTTGCAACCGGCACCCTGAGGGGCACCCCGGGGGTGGGCGAGGACCTCGATAGAGCTCTCCGCCGCGCCCAGAGGAGGCCCGACGAGGACATTGTCGTGCCTCCCAGGCCCCGACGGTGCGGATCGCAAGCCACGCCCCGGCGTAACCATACCCTTTCTAGTCGCCGAAAGACTGCCCAGAACCGCCCAAAGAAGAACCCACGACTGCCCAGGGAGGGCCCAAGACTGCCCCTGAAGGCCAACGGGCCCCTTGAACGCCCCAGGAGGGCGCCCAAAGGGACTCGGGGAGGCCAAAACCATGCAGTTTTCCCCTGTCGTTTCCATACTCGGGCCTCCGACGCTACAGTCATCGGCCTGACCTAAGGAACGATAAATAAGGAACGAAGCCTTTTTATCCCAAGGAATAACGCGTAAGGAGCGAAAAATAACAAATAACGCATAAGGAACTGTAAATAACGCATGCAAGCCTAAGGAACGACCGAGCCCCTTTTGAAAAGTAAGTGTTCCTTATTCAAGCCGCTCACTGTACAAGCCAGGCCTATCGGCTCCCAAAATCGCTCCAAGATGGCTCAAAGAGACCCCCGAGAGGCTCGCCAGACAGCCCAGAAGGGCCCCCAGACAAGACGGCCCCAGCGACCTCAGAGACGGCCCAAAGGGAGCCCCAAGACGGCCTCCGAAGGCCAATCTGTCCCATAAAGGCCCCCAGAGGCCCCGAAGAGGTTCCAAAGAGGCCCCAGGAGAACCCCAAGAGGCCCCATGATGCCCCCAAGAGGCCCCTGAGAGCCCCCCCAAGGCATCTAGGACCCCCCCCCCAGGAGGCCCCACCAGGGACTCACAAGGTCTCCTCTTCTCCCTTCTCCTGCTCCTGCTCCTCTTATCCTCTCTCTTCTGCTCCTGTTTTTTCCTCTCTCCAATGGTCCCCAAGGAGTTCCACAACGGCTGTGGAAACACATCGTCCAATAGCTTGGCAAGGTTTCGGCTCAACGTTTGGCCGCATGGGCATTTCCAGAAGGCAGGGGGCGGCGGTGATTCGTCGCAAACAATTCAAATAACAATCAAAGCTGTATCGTCCTCCCATCCGCGAGGCCAGCGTTGTCGGCATCGCAGCCGAAGAAAAATGGCTAGAAACGCATCGGGACATCTGATTGCAAGCTGCACCCGCCCACGATGCCTGTTGAAACAACACTTGGCTGCACACCTGTCTGGCCGGCACGAACATAACATCGCATTCTCCTCCCCCAATGTCTCCCCCCCCCTCATCCAGCCGTCACTCCAACCACGCCTCCGTCCTCGCCGTCCGCCGTCCCCTCCCCCCCTCATCCTCTTCCCTCAGCTTTTTCTGCATTCGCCTGCTCACTCCGGGAGTGCGGAGGGGGAGGCAGGACGACCGGGGGGGGACGAGGAGGAGGAAAAGGAAGGGAAGGACACACTCCACGCTTGCTTGGAAGTGATCGTGGACGTCGGCTCTCCTGCAAACCGCGCGCCACCAATGGTTGCGTTTTCGTGCGTTCCCTGAAGCGTTCGTTGGGACCTGATGGCGCTTGGTTGCACTGTGTCTTTCAGGCAGGCCATGACGTCAAGGCCACATCTCCGAAGCTCTTTGAGGATCGGAAGTGACAATTCCACGGCAAAGCCCCGTCGTGCTGCCATAAGGATCGCACAATGAGGCAATAATATTACTTGGGGCCACGGCGAGCCCTGACAACGAACAGGTCCCTGACTAAGACTCGACGAACTGCCCGACAATCCCCTCCTGAGCTTGGTCTAGTCATATCCCAACGTCTTGACTGCACTTCTGACCCTGCTTATATCGACCTTGCACATGAACACTCGGTCTGGCCGCGAACGGCCGAAGTGATGATGGCCGCCCGCGCCTGCGCTGTTACTGGACGCCCCACCTGAGTATCTTGGGCGTGGGGCTACAGTCGTCGTGGTACCAGAGGCGCGCCGAACAAAGAACTATGGGGCTTCTTGGCCACAGCGAGCCTCGGCAACGACCAAATCCCCCGATGTATTTTCCTGTCGCCGGGGCATCATCTATGAGACAGTATCCCGCCGTTGCTTACTACGCTGCATCTGGCTCGCGCTCGTCAGCTGAAAAGCCCGCAAGCGATGGGGATGCTGAGGAATATGCGCGAGACAGGCGACGCTGGCTTGACCGGCAGGTGCCAAAATAGCGAAACGGGGTTCTCCATAAGCGTAGAGATCGGGCCATGGCCGTAAAGCTGGGCGCGCTCCCTAGCAAATCGGGCGTCGTCAAATTTCTGTGGACGTGCGAGCCGTGTAATTAGCGGATGCCGCGACCTAATATCATCATGATGGTCGCCGCCGTCAGAAGAGTAATCGGAGGAACGCATACGAGGAAGGATCAAGTCGCGGCGGCCTCGCGGCCCGTGTCGGAGAGGCAACACCATGCTCGCAATCCCAAGCGGGCTGCCACACGCCGTCGGGAAGACAGGGCGGCGGGAGCACTGGGCTGGCCTCCGGGAAAAGATGGTGTCCGTGCGCCCGGGGACCTTTCCACAGCTGTGAGGTCCTCCGTCGCACCTGTAGTCCCCAGTTCTCAGCCGCTTGACACTTGCACACCATCGCGGGCACCCCTGATCGAACACCTCGTTGTAGACGCCGTCCGCGTCACACCCCGTGCCTGGATCGTGAGGTCGGGCTGTCTACGGTGCCTTTCGGCGCGCGGGCTGCGGCGGCGCTGGGTCCTGGTTGCCTCCTCCTCCTCCTCCTCCTCGTCCTCCTCGTCCTCCTCGTCCTCCTCGTCCTCCTCGTCCTCCTCCTCGTCCTCCTCCTCCTCCTCCTCCGCCTCCTCCCTCAGCTGCCGCGCCGGTTCGAAAGGTTTCGGGCGCCGTACCAGGTATGGCGAACCTCTCTCGGGGCGGGCAGCTACGCGCGCCGGCCCGCACCCGTGCGGCGGGCGGCCGGGGCCTCGCAGCGCCTCGTGCTGCCGCTGGCGTCCCTGGCGGCCCTCGCGCCTGGGCGCCCCGCTGCTGGCGGCACGCCGCGGGCTTCCCGCAGCCCCCGCTCGCGCCCGCGCCCCAGCGGCGGCGGCAGCGAGCCGGCTTGGCACAGGCGTGCCAGACAGCAGCGCTCGCCCGCCCGCCTGGTGCTGCGCCTGGCGAGCGCGGCGAGGTGTCTAGCGGCTCGCCACAGCTCGGGGAGCGCTCCGCCTCAGATGGCGTGGCAGCCGCGTGGGAAAAGCGGAGGCAAAGGCGGTCAGCCCCCGCCCCCCCGCCTCGGTGGTGCCCAGCGCGTGGCCATGCCAACGCGGCGCATGACATGATGTTCGGGACCATCTACCCGCTGCCGCAACAGGGCCCGATGCGCACTAGCGGCGGTCATCAGCAGCATGGAGGCGGCGGACGCGACCAGCATGGAGGCGGCGGGCGCGACCAGCATGGAGGCGGCGGACGCGACCGGCGAGGCTCGAGGGGGTCCTCGCAGAGACGGCGGCGCGCCTCGAGAACGGCCCGCGGCGCCGGAGAAGGCGGCAGCGCGCAGCAGCGCAGCCCCAGCCGCGCTGCCTCGGAGCGCAGCCGCGCAGCCCCAGCAGCAGCGCAGTGGCGAGCCCGCGGAGGAGCCAGCCCCCTAGGTGCCCCCGCCTTCGCGGGAGCGGCCGTCGTCGCCGCGCCATCGCCAGCCTTCGCGCAGGCGCTCGCCTGCTGCCGATGTCACGTTCGACGAGAGCGAGCCCGAGTCGCCCGAGGAGGCGGCGGACCGCGCAGGGCCAAAGGGGGCCCTCGGAGTGCTCCCCGCCCTGCCAGAGCAGGCGCGGACACATCCCGCCTGGATCCAGCCCCCAACGGATGATGCTGCCCTGGCCACCCATAGGCGCAATCTCCGCCGTATGGCGGTTGCGTCTGCGAAGATGTCCCGCGCGCCCCGCGAGCGTGGTCTTCCCCCCAGCACCCTCGAGGCGCAGGGGCAGGAATACTCGGTCCTGATGACAATGATCATAGTGGCCAGGACCCAAGAGGCGCGCCTCGCGAGGCAACGCGCGTTCGTCGAGCGTGCTCAACGCCGCTCCGAGCGCGCGGAGACGGCGGCGCAGGAGGCCGCGAGCTCCAGGCCCGCCAGCTGGTCCAGCAGCAGCGCGCACACGAGCTGGCCCGCGCGCAGGTCCTCCTGCAGCAGCTGGAGGCCCTCTTCCCGCTGCCAGACGCCTCCAATGATGTCGAGACGCAGGGCGCCGCAACGCCTGTGGCCGAGGAGGCGGCGCCCGCGACGCCCGTGGCCGAGCTGACGGCGGCGCCCGCGCAGCTGTCTGGCGCTTCGGTGGCCGCGATCGCCGAACTCCAGCAGGGCCAGGTGAGCGTGGCGCAGCAGATCGCGGGGCTGGCCACGGCGCTCGGAGGGCCGCAGACGGCGCTGACGCAGACCGCAGCGGCGGCGACTATAGCGGCGACTACTGCGACGACGACCGCTCCAGCCACGCAGCCAGCACCGCATGATGCTGCTGTGCTGCCGGCCGCCGCACAGCCTGCTGCCGCTGCCAGTCCTGCCGTGACCGACGCCCAGCTGCAGGCCCAGGCCGCGATCGACGCGGCGGACGCCGCCAGGGGCGAGAAGGCCCAGCAGGAGGCCATCGCCGCAGCCGCTGCCAGCCGGGCTGCGCGGGGCGAGCGCAAGGCGGCTTGCCAAGCTCGCGCTCGCGCTGCTGCCGAAGCTCGCGCGAAGGCAGCAGCAGACGAGCAGGCCGCCCTGCGCGCCCAGGGCCTGCCTGCTGCTGGGCAGCCCACCCGCGAGGCGGCGATGGCGGGGGCGCGCCGACGCTGCCAGGCGGCGTGCTCCCGCGCGCGGTGGCGGGCGAGGAGCGCCCCGAACCCGTGGGACGGGAGGGGCCAGCTGGGGCCGGAAGCCGTGACCGCAGCCCGCGCCGCACGGCCGCGGAGGAGGTTCGCGCTGGCCGGAGTTCAGAGGGAGAAGAGACCGAGAGGAGACCGTCGCAGCAGGGGTGAGCCTGCCTGCAGAGCCGTTGGGCGCCAGTGGGGATCAGCCCGCGTGGGCCCCGAGCGCCGCGGCTCTGCCGGGGCTACCTGCCCCGAGTTCCATGTTTGATATGCCGCCTGTCAAGTCCAGTGCCCGGCTGCTGCAATTTAGTAGCCTCGGTCGGTGCCCAGTTGCAGGACGCTTCGCTCTGTCTTCCATTTTTGTTGCCGCGCCCTCTCGCCAATATCCTGTGCCTTGCCTCTTTGTTCATCGTCTCCATTCTAGTACATCGTCTTCCGTGCCGCCTCTTTTTGTGTTTGCTCGCTCTCTGGCGGCACGCAACCCGGGGGGCTTGCTCGCTCTTTTCTTTGCTCGTTCCGTTCTTCTATCCGTGCTTGCTCTCTCTCTCTCTCTAGCAGCCTGTCTTGCACGGGGGTGGCTCGCACTGTGTTGTCGACGTCCCCCCCATCCACTTCGACGGCATGGTGACTCAGGACCGATGCTGTTGCTGCCCCCTTTGGCCTCACTTGCGATCTTGGTGCTCCTCTCTTCGTTCGGTCTCCAGCAGGGACTGGCGTTGGAGACACCAGGCGGTCTCACCCTCCCCACTTCCCTTCCTAGCGATCAGCCTACTCTGGTCGGGACTGATGAAGGGGCCCCGGGACACACAAATAAATACACACAAGTAAAAAGACGCCCCACATTTTCCCATGGTTTCTGGGTGTTTGTCTTCCCGTCCAATTCCCATATGTTCCCATATTTCCTGGGGAATCGACGATGAATTGTGTCTTGGACGCCCGAGTTATCCGGGGTAACTCGGGTCCGGGTTAACTCGGGTTTGGGTTCCCGAAAAACGAACCCGAGTTAACCCTGACCCGAGTTACCCCTGATGATTCGGGGCTCTTGGGCGCCCGGGTTATCCGATGTAACTCGGGTCCGGGGTAACTCGGGCTCGGATTCCCGAAAAACGAGCCCGAGTTATCCCTGACCCGAGTTACCCCTGATGATTCGGGGCTCTGAGTGTCTGTGTGTTTTTTCTCCTCCTGAACTGAGGGTGGAGGGCGCCGGGCGCCTCGCGGGCGAGGCGGCCCCCCTCCGCGGCGGCCGCGGGCACGGACCCGAGGCCCCGGGCCGCCGACGGCCAGGCCCTGCTCGAGGCGCGGCGCGCCTGGCCTTCCTCGAGGAGGAGGAGGAGGAGGAGGAGGAGGAGGAGGAGGAGGAGGAGGAGGAGGAGGAGCAGGGTGGAGTTCCGGTGCGCTGGCGGGGACGAGGGCCGCACTGCGGCGCTGGTGCAGGCATATGGGCCGCAGGTCGAGCGTGCGAAAAGCGTGCACTGCCTCCTCCTCCTCCTCCTCCTCCTCCTCCTCCTCCTACTCGTCCTCCCGCCGGCCCCTGCCTCGCACCCGCCCGCTAAGCTGACGTTCGGCCCTTCGCAGGCCATCTCACCTGCTCCCCACGTTGATCCGCTTCCTCGTGCCTTTTCCCGCCTCCTGCTGCGTTGTGATGCGCCCTGAGCGCCTTCCGACGATCTGGGGATGGTATGGGATTGGTTCGACAGGTTGGGCGGAGCATTTTTACACCAAGGCGCCCCTGTTGCTAGATACCGCGTGTTTCTGCCAGCAGCTAGCGAGTGCTACACCAAGCTGACCGCCCACTCGGCGAATGAGGACGCAATTCCAAATTATCCCGGCAAAGCAACCTAACAGCGATGTGTAGGAGCATATCTGGAAGCATTCCCCTTAAGATTCGGATGAGAATCCAGTTGTAGAATTCTGCTGTTCTCGCAGTCGTAGTCGTAGTCGCATTCGCGATGACAGTCGCAGTGGCAACGGCAGTCGCAGTCACAGCCTCAGCCTCAGCCTGCCTCAGCCTCAGCCTCAGCCTGCCTCAGCCTCAGCCTGCCTCAGCCTCAGCCTCAGCCTGCTTCAGCCTCAGCATCAGTCTGCCTTCAGCCTCGGCCTCAGCCTCAGCCTGCCTCAGCCTCAGCCTGCATCAGCCTCAGCCTCAGCCTGCAGCATCAGCCTCAGCCTCAGCCTGCCTCAGCCTCAGCCTCAGCCTGCTCAGCCTCAGCCTCAGCCTCGGCCTCAGCCTCAGCCTCAGCCTCAGCCTCAGCCTCAGCCTCAGCCTGCCTCATCAGCCTCAGCCTCAGCCTCAGCCTCAGCCTCAGCCTCAGCCTGCTTCAGCCTCAGCCTCACCTTCAGCCTCTGCCTCAGCCTCAGCCTGCCTCAGCCTCAGCCTGCCTCAGCCTCAGCCTCAGCCTGCTTCAGCCTCAGCCTCAGTCTGCCTTCAGCCTCGGCCTCAGCCTCAGCCTGCCTCAGCCTCAGCTGCATCAGCCTCAGCCTCAGCCTCAGCCTGCCTCAGCATCAGCCTGCCTCAGCCTCAGCCTCAGCCTGCCTCAGCCTCAGCCTCAGCCTACTTCAGCCTCAGCCTCAGTCTGCCTTCAGCCTCGGCCTCAGCCTCAGCCTGCCTCAGCCTCAGCCTGCATCAGCCTCAGCCTCAGCCTCAGCCTGCCTCAGCATCAGCCTGCCTCAGCCTCAGCCTCAGCCTGCCTCAGCCTCAGCCTCAGCCTGCTTCAGCCTCAGCCTCAGTCTGCCTTCAGCCTCGGCCTCAGCCTCAGGCCTGCCTCAGCCTCAGGCTCAGCATCAGCCTCAGCCTCAGCCTCAGCCTGCCTCAGCATCAGCCTGCCTCAGCCTCAGCCTCAGCCTGCCTCAGCCTCAGCCTCAGCCTGCTTCAGCCTCAGCCTCAGTCTGCCTTCAGCCTCGGCCTCAGCCTCAGCCTGCCTCAGCCTCAGCCTGCATCAGCCTCAGCCTCAGCCTCGGCCTCAGCCTGCCTCAGCATCAGCCTGCCTCAGCCTCAGCCTCAGCCTGCCTCAGCCTCAGCCTCAGCCTCCTGCTTCAGCCTCAGCCTCAGTCTGCCTTCAGCCTCGGCCTCGCCTCAGCCTGCCTCAGCCTCAGCCTGCATCAGCCTCAGCCTCAGCCTCAGCCTGCCTCAGCCTCAGCCTGCCTCAGCCTCAGCCTGCCTCAGCCTCAGCCTCAGCCTGCCTCAGCCTCAGCCTCAGCCTCAGCCTCAGCCTGCTTCAGCCGAAGCCTCAGTCTGCCTTCAGCCTTGGCCTCAGCCTCAGCCTGCCTCAGCCTCAGCCTGCATCAGCCTCAGCCTCAGCCTCAGCCTGCCTCAGCATCAGCCTGCCTCAGCCTCAGCCAGCCTCTGCCTCAGCCTCAGCCTGCCTCTGTCTCAGCCTCAGTCTGCCTTCAGCCTCGGCCTCAGCTCAGCCTGCCTCAGCCTCAGCCTGCCTCAGCATTCAAAATGTGGCCCGGGAATGGAGTTCTGGGAAGTCGAAGAACACGAAGTGGCCTACAGTTGGCTCCGGGCATTCAAAATCATGCCCAGGAGTGGAGTTCTGGGAACTCGAAGACCACGAAGTGGCCTACAGTTGGCTCCGGGCATCCAAAATGTGGCCCGGGAATGGAGTTCTGGGAACTCGAAGAGCACGAAGTGGCCTACAGATGGCTCCGGGCATCCAAAATGTGGCCCGGGAATTGAGTTCTGGGAAGTCGAAGAGCACGAAGTGGCCTACAGTTGGCTCCGGGCATTCAAAATGTGGCCCGGGAGTGGAGTTCGGGGAAGTCGAAGGGCACGAAGTGGCCTACGGTTGGCTCCGGGCATCCAAAATGTAGCCCGGGAATGGAGTTCTGGGAAGTCGAAGAGCACGAAGTGGCCTACAGTTGGCTCCGGGCATCCAAACTGTGGCCCGGGAATGGAGTTCTGGGAAGTCGAAGAGCACGAAGTGGCCTACAGTTGGCTCCGGGCATTCAAAATGTGGCCCGGGAATGGAGTTCTGGGAAGTCGAAGAGCACGAAGTGTGTGACTGTTTGCTTAAAACGAGCCCGGCCCTGAGCCCGGCCCTCGCTGTCTGGATGCCGCCCAGACCTCCCTTCTGAGTCATCAGATGCTCTCTACCTATCAGTCTTCGCTGTTAGGTAAAAATCCTCCTCCGTCCTCCTCCTCCTCCCTCCTCCTTTTTCTCCTCCTCCTTCTAATCCTCCTCCTCTTCCAAATCCTTCCACTCCTTCTCCTCTTCCCCCGTCCCGCTATGCCCCCCTGCCTCCGACGACCTGAGATGTTCTAGTCTCAGGCTTTCCCCCGTAGGGGCGACGACGACGACGACGACGACGACGACGACGAGGCTGCGACGACGATGACAAAAGGGGCGGAGCATAGGGGAACGAACAATGACAGAAACATACCTATACGACCACCCTTCGGGTGATAAGGAGGCTCGGGGGGGGGAGGAACCAACGTCTCACTCGATCGGTCTCACTATCGATCTCCCTCGATCGATCTCACAATCGATCTCACTCGATCTCACTCGATCTATCTCACACTCGATCTCACTCGATCATCATCATCATCATCATCATCATCATCATCATCATCATCATCATCATCATCGTCCTCATCATCATCATTATCAGCATCATCATCAGCATCACCATCATTATCATCAGCATAAACATCAGCATCAGCATGATCAGCAGCATCATCATCAGCATCACCATCACCATCATCATCATCACCATCATCAATATCATCAATCTCATCATCTCATCATCTCATCATCTCATCATCAACATCAACATCAACATCAACATCAACATCAACATCAACATCAACATCAACATCATCATCATCATCATCATCATCATCATCATCATCATCATCATCATCATCATCATCATCATCATCATCATCATCATCATCATCATCATCATCATCATCATCGCGGGACACCGCGGGACACCGGCGGGACACCGCGGGGCACCGCGGGACAGCGCGGGACACCGCGGGACACCGGCGGGACACCGCGGGCCACCGGCCGCCCGGAAGGGAGACATTTGGTCCGGCCGCGCCTCAGCCACACGGGACACCAGCGGGACACCGGCGGGACACCGCGGGCCACCGGCCGCCCGGAAGGGAGACATTTGGTCCGGCCGCGCCTCAGCCACAGGAGACTTTCTCTCGCCCGCCCACGCAGCTTCGCCTCGCCCGCACGCACGGCACGCACGAACACGAAACCGAAATCGATTTCCCGGTAAGGGGGCTCTCCGTTCCACTTCGATCTCACCCCCTCACCTCCGAAAAACTCGGAGGTCCGCGCGGACTTCTTGGATCGGCGCTGGGGCCCCCTGGCGGCGCCTCCAGCGCCGCCCCTGGCGCGCTCCGCGCGCCAGGGAGGGGGGTCGAGCGCCGATCCGAGAAATCCGCGCAGACCTCCGAGTTGTTATGTTTATGTCATTGTTCGTTCCCCTAGAGCAGGAGGAGTATGTGTAATTCCAGGTAAAGACTGTCTTGTGGAATATTGTAGCGTATTGGGAGCCTGTGGGTTTCGTCCTGGTTTTCCAGGCCCTGTTCGGCGTTCCGTGGGCCGTCCAGGAAGTGTCGTTGGGACAACTCGATACAGTCGTTGCTATCGCGAGGTGAATGTGTGGGATCTTTGAGCCGTGGTGCTTCTTCCTTGCGGATTGTCCCTTGCGACCCTCGTGTGGTTGGGTATTGGAGACAGTGGGCCTCTGAGGGGCCGTTTGTAGGGAGCCCACAAAGGACGTACGCGCCCAGCTATGTACACGAACACGGCCCCTCAACCCGCGAGACCGTCCGCGCGATACGAACATTCGAGCAATGCGAACTCTCGAAACCAACGTGGATTCATGTACGTGTAGGTCCTTCTTTCCCTCCTGAGTTTTGGGGCCTCTTGGGAGCTATTCTGGGCGTCCTGGGGGATCTTGGGGGCTTCTTGGGGGCCTGCTGGCGGTCTCGGGGGCTCCCTTTGAGCGGAGGGCTCGACATGTGAATTCGAATCCTTTCGGGACACTCTCAATTCCCTGTCGATGCTCTCTTGGAACCGTCTTGGACGCCTCGTGGACCGGCTTCAGCCTCGCTTGGGCAGCTTCGGTGCCTCATCGGGAGCCTATGTGGCCGTCTCGGGGCGATCTGAAATAAGGGGGCAGATGGGCCGTCTTGGACGCTGTGAAGACCAGTCTGGTGAATGTGTTGAGAATGCACGTCTTCCTCTTGGGGCTCCCTCGGGGCTCTCTCGGGGCGTCTTGGAAACCTCTGGAGCCGCCGGGAGCCCATCTTGAGCGGGCCTGGGGCGCCTTGAGGGAGCTTTTGGGTGCTCTTGGCAGCCTCTTGGGCAGTCTGGAAGCCGTAGTGGGCGGTCTTGGAGCGCCCCAATGGCTGTCTTGAGCGGCCGAAGAGCGGCCCAGGAGGCCCCAAGGGGGGTGGACCCAGATTGGGGGGTTCGAGGCCGTGGTTCTGTAGGCCGTCTTGGGGCCGTCTTGGAGGCCTCGTCGGCTATCTTGGAGCGGTCTTGGGGGCCTCTTGGGTCGTCTTGGAGCGTCGGGAAATCTGCGGGAAATTTCGGCCGAAAATTCGTCCAAAAACCAATGGGAAATCAATGATTTGTGCCTCTTGGGGCCTTCTTGGGAGGCCTCTTGGAAGCCTCTTGGGTCCTCTGGGGAGCCTCTGGGGAGCCTCTTGGGAGCCCTTTGGGGGCCTCTTGGGCCTCCTGAGAGCCTCTCGGGGTGGAAGGCTCGGATTTTCGGTTCATGTTACCCTTCTTGGGCCCCTCTTGGGGCAGTCTTGGGGCCCTCTCGGGCCGTCTTGGGCGCCTCTGGCGCTGTCTTGGGGCACTCTTGGGCCGTCTTCGAGGCCTCTTGGGCTGTCTTGGAGCGGACATTGGGGTCTCTTGGGCCGTCGTGGAGCGTCGGGAAACTGAAAAGGCGAGAGCTCGAAAATCCTTCGAAAAACCTGCGGGGAATTCATGATTTGCGCCTCACGGGGCTCCTTGGGGGGGCTCTTGGAAGCCTCTTGGACAATCAGGGGCTAATTCTAGGGTAATCTCGGGCCGGTATTGATCGTGTTCGCGGTCTGGAAGCGCCATTTCTGGCGATACAGGGCTGTCTTCGGGCGAAGAGAGCCCCCGGCGCCGCGGCAGGGCCCCCGGGGCCCCTGGTCCCCCCATGCGCCGTCGAGCCCCAAGCCCTGGCCCCCTGGGCCTCGCCCCCGGGGATGTATGTGTATACATAATTATATAGACACCTACAGTTAGACATACGTGCACAGATACAAACACACATACATACACATACACGTGCAACACATGCACATGCACATGCACATGCACATACACATACACATCCACGTACACATCCACGTACACAAACCATGCACACACAGGCACAAACACACACATACACACATACACAAATGCATACATATATGCATACACACATACATGTATGCATGCATACATCCATACATTCACACATACACACACAAACATACATACCTCCGCACATACACACATATCGAAACCAATTGCCCTAGCCAGCCCAACCAGCCAACCCAACCAATCAGCCACCCAAACAACTCAACCGGCTCAACCAGCCCAACCAACCACCCCGCAACCCCAGCCAACCCGCCACCCCGCCAACCCGCCCACCCCCGCCGCCTGCCCTCCGTCACCGTCGAGAGGGGGGGGAAGTGTTTCTTACAAGCGAAAACCACAAAAATCACCCTCCCGGGGTCCGGCGGGACAGCGGGGGGAGGGGAAATCGCGCCGTACTATGCGGGAGCGGGATTCGCGCCCGAGGTGCCCAAAGACGATTTGGGGCCTCAAATGCGCCACTGTCGTCACTTTATTACCTCTCACCGCGCTCTCCTTCTCAACGGAAAGGCTCCCATCCGTGAAACTGTCGTCATTTTTCAGCCCCCGCGAGAGGCTTCTTAGAGGCCCCAGAGGCTCCAGGAGGGCCCATGGCGGCCTCGGGAGTGCCTAGGAGACCTCCGGAGTGCCCAAGGAGGACCCACTCTGCACCGCGCCTCCCTTCTCAACGGAAAGGCCCCCATGCGTGAAATTGTTTTCATCATTCCGCCCCCGCGAGAGAGTTCTTAGAGGGCCCACGGAGGCTCCAGGAGGGCCCATGGCGGCCCAGGGAGAGCCCACGAGATCTCAAGAGCCCCCCCGAGGACCCACTTTGAATTACACTCAGGGAGCTCCAGATGGCCCAGGAGGCTCCAAGAGGCCCCATGAGGCCCCGAAGACCCCAAACAGGACACAGGACCACCTGCACGCTCTAGGAGAGCCACGGCGACACCAAGAGGCTCCAGGACGGGCGTCATTCCCTCTCCTCCTCCTGCTCGTCGTCGTCATCCTTCTCCTCATCCGTCCTGCTTCAAATCCTTCCTCCCCCTCTTCCTCCTCTTTCTCCTCCTCTTTCTCCTCTTCCTCCGCCTCCTCCTCTTCCTCCTCCTCCTCCTCCTCCTACCTCATCCGTAGCCTCGATGGCTCCGATAGCGCCGTGCGCGAGATCCGCCTCCTCCCCATCCGTCCTCCTCCCTCCTCCCTCCACCTTCCCTCCTCCCTCCTCCCTCCTCCCCTCTCTCGGGAGCGTCACAAAGAGGCCCTCCGAGGATAATTTCACGACAACAAGGGCGCCGACCCGATGAACAGACACCACGTCGAGGCTCTGGGAACGGAGTCGAAAACGAAACCTCGAATAACTTAGTCTTCGATGTTCGGGGCATTTTTCTGACCACCTGCGAGCCTTGTGGAAACTTCCGAGAGCCTCAGGGGTGGACGTCTGGCGCAAGAACACGAGTGGAGGAGGAGACAACACGACGCTTGGTGTCTACCCCCGTGAGGGGCGTTACAGGGTATACTTATATACATACATCATACATACATGCGTACGTACATGCATGCATGCATGCACGCATGCATACATACGTCTATCCTTACATACATATATACGTACATGCACAAACATACATACAAACATACAGACATATAAACATACATACATTCATGCATGCATATAACCGTACACATACATACATGCATGCATACATACACCGGGGGGGGGTCACTACCGGTTTGACCCCCCCCCCCTCGAAAACCGGGTGGGGGTCATTACCAGTTCGAACCCCTCCCCCCCCCTCACCGCCAGCAAACGACTACCGATCCCTATCACCGTCCGCACATCCTCCACTGGTGTTCCCAGCACCACTGTCCTCACCACCACTGTCCCCACTGGTTCCACCACCGTCCCTACTGTCCCCACCAACGCCCTCACCACTGTCGAACTGTCCCCACTGTCCCCACCACTGTTCCCACCACGGTTCCACTCTCCCCACTTTCTCCACGGCCCCAACCACTGCCCGACTATCCCCACTGCCCCACTGACTCATCCGCTGTCCCACTGAGCTGTCCCACTGTTCCCACCACTGTCCCCACTGTCCCCACCACTGTCCCCACTGTACCTCTGACCCATTGTCCCACCGCCGTCCTCGCCACCGCCTTCACCACTGTCCCCACCACCATTGTACCCTCCACTGTCCCACTGTTTCCACCACATTCCCACTGTTCCCACACCACTGTCTGTCCCCACCACCACCGTCCCCACCACTGTCCAGCTGTCCCCACTGTTACCACCATTGTCCCCGCTGTCCCCACCAATGCCTCCACCAGTGTGTCAATGTCTCCTCTCTCCCCACCATTGTCCCACCACGGTCCCACTCTCCCCACCACTGTCCCACTGTCCCCACTGTACCCACTACTGTCCCACTGTCCCCGCCGCTGTCCCACTGTGCTGTCCCAGCGTCCCCACTGTCCCCATCACTGTCCCAATCCCACTGTCCCCACTGTCCCCACCATTTTCCCCACCGTGCTACTGTCCCACCACTGTCCTCACCACCGCCTTCACCACTGTCCCCACCACTACCGTCCCCACCACTGTCCCACTGTCCCCACCACTGTCCCGCTGTCCCCTCACCACTGTCCCCACCACCACTGTCCCCACCACTGTCCGCCCCTCCCCCCGGTTTTCGAGGGAGGGGACGGAGGGGGGGGTTCGAACCGGTAGTGACCACCCCCGGTTTTCGAGGGGGAGGGGGGGGGGTTCGAACCGGTAGTGACTCCCCTCCCCTTTTCATGATGGACTGGGAGGGGGGGGGGAAGGGGTTCGAACCGGTAGAGACCCCCCCCGTTTTTCCAGAGGGGGAGGGGGGTTCGAACCGGTAGTGACCCCCCACGGTTTTCCGCCAGCAGCGATAGAACACGCTCTTTCAGACATCAAGACATACACACACATACATACATACATACATACATACATACATACATACATACATACATACATACATACATACATACATGCATACATGAATTCATACAGACAGACGGACAGACATAATTACATACACACGTACACACATACATACATACACACATTCATGCATGTGCACATGCATGCATGCATGCAGACAGACAGGCAGACATATAGACAGTAAGGCGTGCGTCTGTGCATACATATACATACATACATCAGTACACACACATATGTGTACTGATACACATATAATATATAGGTATCAGTATCTCTCTCCCTCTCTCCCCCCTCTCTCATACATCAAACAACGGCATGCCTACATCGACAGGGTGAGGCCAAAAAGATACCGCGGGCCGTGCTAACAAACCAAATTCACGGCGCTACGTGGCGAACATTCTGTTTCCTCGGCGATCCTCTCCGGGATGCCTGTGGAGATCCTCTCGGGGATGCCTGCGCACGCCCGGCGCAGCATCACATCACGCAGGAAGGACCGAGGCAAAGCACAGACACGTACACAGACGCACCGAGACACACTTTTTTTGGCGTCGCGGCCGCGCGCGCGGCGGCACGGAGCAGAACGTCGGGGCCATCACGCGGCGTGGGGACCTTGCCGTCGCATTTTTCGGTTTCGTGCGTGTCTTTTTTGCTGGATGGTCCAGGATGGTCCTCGATGGTTCTCGCCGAGAGAAAAAAACACACACACACACACACACACACACACGTCCGAGCGATGCCAAGGGACAGTGGATCCGCCCATCGCATTGTGGATCGACAGCGTCGCTCGCGAGGGGCAGGCGCGAGGGGCAAGAGGCGGGGGGGCGCGGAGAAGGCGGGGAGCACGAGGCAATGCACGGCACGAGCGTGAGGCGGCGTGCCGCGGGGGGGAGAGCTGGCAGGCAAACGAGGCCCAGGGCAAGGCTAGCACCAAGATCTGGCCATCGCTCGGAGGTCCATTCCCTGTGCTTTTGTCGGTTTCGTGCGTGGCCTTTTTCGCAGCATGATCCAGGATGCTCCTTACCAATCCCCGCCGAGAAGAAATACACACGTTCGAGCGATGCCGAGATGAGACAGAGGCAGCTGCGAGCTGCGGGGAGAGGCAAAAGACGGGCCCCCAGAGGGAAGGAACCGCACAGACAAAACCGACCGAGGAACGGTCGGCGAAGAACAGGGCGCAGGGCTCGTAGAGCATTGGCCGACACACTGTGACCGCGGGACCTTGGGGCGTGAACGGCCTATGAGACCCCGGGAGAGTCATCCAAGTCGGCGCTCTCCCCCCTTCCCAAACCCCTCCCCCCGGAGCCCGGTCCGGTCGATTCGGAGAGGGGGGGGAGGGCGTCCGGCCATAGCTCATCAAGGGGGTCCGGCCCTTCCTGGGCTCCCCGGAGCCCAATCCGGTCGATTTGGAAGGGGGGGAGCCGTCCAGCCCGAGCTCATCAGAGGGGTCAGGCCCTTCCCGGGCTCCTTTTGGAGGTCCACGACAGCTTCTGGGGCCGCCCAAGAGGCCCCCAAGACGGTCCAAGAGGGCCCCGAGACGCCGAAAGATCGTTCCAAGACGCCTAAGTGAGATGCTTCCCCCTCCCGACGGCCCCATAGGCTCCCAAGAAGCCCCCAACACGGCACAAGAGGCGCCCAAAACTACCCAGAAGGGCTCCAAGACTGCCCCAAGAGGGGCCTGAAAGGGGGACCACGAAACGAACATTCCAGCCGTCCGCCCCTAGAGGCTCCCAGGAGGCCACTCAGGGCTCTCATAACGTCCTAGACAGCCTCGGAGCCTCTCAAAGCCGTCCCAAAACAACCTAGGAAGCCCCCAAGCAGACTCAAGGTGCTGAAGAGGCCACCAAGCCACGTTGCCACGTTGCCACAAGCCCCGAACGACATCCCACAGGACCCCATGACCCATCAGGATGGCCTCGGACCCACGAACCAAGCACGATGGCGGGATGCCCCGAACGCAACAGATCGAAGGTTAGGGGGGTCTGACAGCAAGTGCCCCCAACCAAGAAGTCGGTTTCGGTGTCGGTTCATGCCGTGCACTGGGTTCTCGCGGTGGTTGTCCCGATGGTTGTCTGGATGGTTGTCCCGGTATTGCCCTACGAGACCCCAGGACCGTCGGAGATCGATCGGAGATGAAGAACTGCACTGGATGGACCACGGGAGCGGCCCTGGGCTGGACCCCTGAGGCCTCCAAGAGGCTTCCCCAAAAGACCCCAAGCACAAAGAGCGAATCATATATTTTCAGCAGGGTCGCCTTTTGACACCAGGAGGGCTCCAAAACGGCAAAAGGACCACAAAGAGAGCTCCAAGACGGGCAGAGAGATTCACAGTTAGCCGGACGGAGAACCGGAACGGACACTTCGAACATTCGGCTCCAAGACGCCCCCCACGTGCCCCAGGGACCACCAGGAAGCCCCCCAAAAAAACAAAGGGGTCGGCGGTGTGGCGTAAGCCTAAGAATCATCCAAGGCGGCGCTCGAGCCGCTAGCCAGTGAATAAGTGCTCCCAGCGAAGGGTTGATGGTGATCGCGGGCGGCATCTTCACCCCTTCCTCTGCCTCCACTCGATGCCTCAATTGTCTATCTATGTTTGCAGATCGTGTGGCAAGATGGTAACGCTCGACCCACGACACTTACCTGCATGATGCAATGGGATAAATTGCAAGGGCCGCGAGAACCTTGCGAATATTGATAAAGGCTCACCCGCACACATACCGGGGCCCGCACCGCGAATGCTGTCGCGCATTCATCCCCATCCTTTGCGGCAGTCAGCTGGGTTGAGCGGCTGCAGGTGACGCACCCTGGTGCGCTCATCTCATACTGGTGATACTACTCAATCGTTCGCTTCCCTCCTTTTTCTTCTTGCCTTCCTCCCTCCTTCCGTCCTTCTCATCGCCGTCTGTATGTCCTTGTCCCTTTTTCTGGGCCCCTTTCGCTCTTCGCCTCCCTCGAAGCAAAAGGGTGGCAGTGAGGGGGGGAGTGCCTGGTGGGTACAGTGCGGAAGGTCAGGAGACGATGACTGGGAAGGATTCATGTGCATGGACGGGGGACAGGGAGAATGACGAGGAGGACTGCACTCGGGGGCGTCTAACAGGGATGGCGCCTTCGAGGGGAGTTCGCAAATCATGACCCGAGGCACGTGAGCGGCCCAAGGGGGGCCGAGGGACGTCTTCAAAGAAGACACGGGGCCACGATATCTGGGTTCCGATGCACGAGGGGAGCGAGATGACCGCGAACAAGGACGATAAAGACAATGACGTCGAAGAAAACGATGGGGGGGAACAGCAGGGCAAGGGGGGGAACCGGCAGCGGCGAATGGAAGGATACTGTTGTCGAGGGGCACGAGGAGGAGGACAAAGAGGAGGGGAAGGAGGAAGAGGAGGAGAAGGCGGAGGAGGAAGCGGAGGAGGAGGAGGAGGAGGAGGAGGAGGAGGAGAGAGGAGGAGGAGGAGGAGGAGGTGGAGGAGGGAGGAGAGGAGGGGAGGAGGAGGGAGAAGGAGGAGGAGGGGAGGGAGGAGGAGGGGGAGGAGTGGGGAGAGGAGGCGGAGGAGGAGGGGAGGAGGAGGGAAGAGGAGAGGGGGGGGGGGGCAGCTGGAAGAGCACGGCGCGCAGTGCAAGAGCGGCGGAGTCGCCGCTGTAATTCTGCGAGGAGATGCGAAGCATGGCCGCGATGACGCCCTCCTCGGGAGTACGCGGGGGCGGGGGGGGCGTGTGGCAGGAGGGGAGGAAAAGGGAAGGAAGATGGCCCTCGTGAAAGTTGGGAGGACTAATTGAGGGGGGGGGAGGAGGAAGAGGAGGCGGAGGAGGAGGAGGAGGAGGAGGAGGAAGTGGAGGAGGACGGATGAGGAGGAGGAGGAGGAGGAGGAGGAGGAGAAGGAGGAGGGCAGAGGGATGAGGAGGTTGGGGTGGGAGGGGCAGGAGCAAGAGCAGGAGCAGGAGGAGGAGGCGGATTGCCCAGGCTGTCTCTTAGGACATGGGTCAAATATGACCACGCTCGTGCCCTGCGAATCGGCATGATCCAAGTGGGTCTGGGCCACGAAGCTTCATGACCTTCGTGACCTATTAACCTCCCATGGGGTCGTCCCCCTCGCGCAATGCATCGCGAATCCGCTCGTGAGGCCCCCCGCCCCACTGCTGTGAAGTTCGGAGCAATTGCTCGCGACCAAAACTAGGCTGGCCTCCCGGGCCCCTGAAGACCTAGAAAACAAATGCCCAAGAAGCCTCCAAGAGGTCGAAGACGCTTCCTCCTGCTCCTCCCTCTGCTGCACAGAGTCCGTGTGGCCTTGACAGTAACTGGATTAGGGGTCGGATCGGAAGCGAAGACAGACCCCTTGCGAGAGGCCAGCCTAGCAAATGGCACGCGGGAGGGTATTGAAGGGAGGCAGGACATGATCTATCATTGGGATTGCGAAGCTACTACTCGGAAGCAAACTGCGGCCTTCACCATCCAACCGGTCCTCAAATCTTTCATCTCTGTGGCGGGTCACTGGAGCCAGCCCAGCATGCCTCGCCACCTGGGGCGCGTGGCCGGGACCGCGGGGGCATCCTCAGCTGCTTCTCCCTTGACACAATTACTGTTGTGAGCTAAGCGCACGAATTCGCCACTGCAGAAGTCGACGTTCGCAACGCCCACCACGAAACACCTGGTGCTGGGACTGCGCGCGGCAAGCTCTACGCCCGGCACGCAGGCAAAAAGGGCTCGAGGCAACGGTAGTCTGGTCTGGCGCGAATAGGCCTGGCCTCTTCGGGCCCACCGTCCTCATTACACGCCCAACTCTCCAACGCAGATTAAGAATACCCGAGGAACACCATCGGGCTTCGTGAGGGCTGCTACCCTCGTGGGGCGAGCGTCAGCTAAGGTTGCCAAGGGCTCCGCGCTAAAGTAACAGCCCTGACCGGAGTGCCCACCTGCTCGTACACGGACTACAAAGTTCCACAGCTCCTTTGCTCAATTCTGCAGTCCTTTGTCAAGGAGCGTCAACTTTCGCGCACTGACAGCAACCTTATCCCACTCTGCCTGAGAGACAACCCGGGTGGTCACGCGGAGGTTGAAATCAGCGCTGCACCTTCCCATCTGCAATAAGGCCTTCAGGTTGGAGGTGGGTGGAATGCCCTTCCTCAGCAGCCCACCCGGGACTGCTGTTCTAGAGGCCTCCTTGATGGGGTCTAGTAGCCCTAGAGGTTCTAGGCGGGAATACTGCCCCCCGTCTGGGGAGGCCCCGCAGCACAGCTGCACAGCCAGGCCCGGGCTGCCCCATCGGCGCCACCGACTGTTGCTGCCACCGCGCGGGCTGCTGCCTGCCTCTGGCGCGCGGCCTGCCGCCTCCGCAACCTTCCCCAGCCTCCCGTTGACGGAGGCTATGAAGTGCTGCCGGGCTTTGCCAACGCATCTCTGCCGCCCGCACGTAGCGCGAAGACGTCGTTTGTCGTCCTTCTTCCGGGGCCTATCGCAGGACGCGCATAGCGACAGGTCCTTGCGGAGGGGAGTTGCTGCTTCAGCCACTCCCCTGCGGTAGCGCATCCCCCAATTCCTGCCTGCTCGTTCCGGCAAAGCCCCTGTCGCCCCATAAGTTAAAACTTTATGAGGCCGACAGTTGCGAACAAGTATGCCTATTGATGTGGGAATATGGTAGGTACATGACAGGCCCTGGGGCATATCTGGGACATGTAACAAATTAGTTGTAAACTTGATAGCTATAAGCTTTTAACAAGCATATACGACGCTGACGCCAATGTAAACACAACTTTCGCCCAAAAGGCTGCCCTACGACTGCGACACACAATTTACAACTGGCCCCCGGGCCGCCCCACGACTGTGAAGCACACGTATCAGCTACAAGCTACTACGTCGCCCCTAAACTTTCACACGAAAGGCTGCCCCACTACTCTGAAGCACAACTACCACCTACTGGCTAACACGGCCAAAGCTACTACATCGCCCGTAACCTTTCGCCCTAAGGGCGTGAAGCACAACGATAAGCTATGAGCTATTCCATATCCTATAAACAATCCCCAAACGGCTGCCCCACGACTGCGAAGCAAAGCCTCAGCTATAACATAGCCTATTAACTTTCGCCGAAAGGGATGCCACACTACTGTGAAACACAAGTTAGAACTGGCCCCTGGGTCGCCCCACGACTGTGAAGCATAAGTATCAACTAAAGGCTATGACTTGGTCCATCCTCTTTCGCCCAAAGGAATGGGGCTGCCCCACGACTGTGGAGCACTAGTTCTAACTTCTAACTGGCCCCTGGGTCCCCCCCCCGACTGTGAAGCACACTTTGCCCGCATGACTCCGGGGCCGTACCGCGGTTGTGCCGTTTCGGAGGTGAGTCCCATGGCCCACTTGCATACGTAATTGACTCTTACCCTCCCGCCGGAGGGCCGCCCCACGACTGTGAAGCACGGTCATCTCCAGCAGTGAGGGGTGACAGATACCATCTGGGCGCAGCCCGCCCCGCGACTGCAAAGAACGATGTAAGCTAGTGCATTTGCAGGAGAAGCACCAGCAAGAGGGAAATGAGAAGGACGCGGGCCAGGAACATGAGCCATGCCGTGGAGGAGGAGGAGGAGGAGGAGGAGGAGGAGGAGGAGGAGGAGGAGGAGGAGGAGGAGGAGGAGCAGCAGGGAGGAAGCGAGGGATGCGGGAGCCCGAGGAGCGCGAGGCACAGGTGTCCCGCCCGTGGAGCGCGCCACATGTCACGCCTCGCGCGCAACGCCGCTCCGGGCTGCGCTGTAGACGTCCACGGCGACACCGACGCCCAAGCCGAGGGCCTGGGCTGGCAGCGGCCGAAGCGAGCGAGAGCAGTCGAAGGGGGGTGCAGCGGCGCGGCAGCGGCACGGCAGCCGACCGAAGCGAAGCGACCGAGCGCAGCCGAGGAGGAGGAGGAGGAGGAGGAGGAGGAGGAGGAGGAGGAGGAGGATGGGGAGGAGGAGGAGGAGGAGGAGGAGGAGCAGGACCAGAGTAAGCCCAAGACTCAGCAGCGATGCTGGAATCCACCCTCCCTCCAAGCTCTCCCAAGAGGCCCCCTGCAGGGAGCCATTTCCACTGCGGGAAACGCCCCGTTGGGGGGAAACCATGCGAAAATCTTGAAGGGTGCCAACATTCTCAGGAAATCCGCCGACGCTGTCGGCATGTGAGAGGGGCTTGTCTGTTCGAGTCGTTGTCTCTGTATCCGTCGTCCCCTTTCCCTGCACCCTCCTCGTCAAGCTTGTCAGAGAGAGAGAGAGAGAAACAAGAAACAAAACATCTAGCAACGTCGTAATCGAGTCGAAGGGAAGCCCCTTCTCTTTGATCTATCCCCCGGGGGAAGGTCCCAAGGGTAAGGGGGTCTGGGGGCCCCGGGGCCTCAGAAAGTACCAAGACAAGCCAAGAGTGCCCCAAGAGGCCGCCGAGACGGTCCTAGAGGGTCCCCCAATCGCCAAACGATCGGTCCAAAACTCCTTCACGCAGACTGTCCTGGAGGCCTCCAGGACGCCCCAAGGCGCCTCCAAGAGCACTCCCGAGATGGCCCCACGAGGCCAAATGTATCGACTTCTCGTTGGTTTTTTGACGATTGGGCGTTCTCGCCTTTTTCACTTCCCGCCGCTCCAAATCGGCGCAACAGGCCCCCAGATCGCCCCAAGACGGCCCAAGAGGCCTCCAAGAGGGCCCCACAGCAGCCCAAGAGGACCCCAAGACAACCCAAAACGTCTCCAAGAAAGATGGCCCGAGATTCCCTCAAGACGGCTCCAAGAGCATGCCCAGACGGGGGACCCGAACGAACATTTCGAGCCCTCGGCTCCAAGAGACTCCCAGGAGGCCCCGAGAGGTTCCCAAGAGGACCCAAGAGGCACAAACAAGAGGCTCCCAAGAGGCCTCTGAGAGGTTCCCAGAGACTTCCCGAAGAGACCCCAAGAACCATTCCTGAGGACTCTGGCCCACGTCAGAGTCGTCGTCGTTGCCGCCGCCGCCGCCGTTGTCGTTGTCGTTGTCGTTGTCGTCGTCGTCGTCGTCGTCGTCGTCGTCGTCGTCGTCGTCGTCGTCGTCGTCGTCTCCCTTCACGGTAGGCGGAACCGGCCGTAAGGCCCCTGGGATTTCAACTCCGCGAATCATCGTAACTGTTGCACCCCAACCCTGACTCGCTCCAAAACACCATTCCTGGTACGTGAACTGTGAGAACCAATACAAATCTTACTATGCGCGGCGCTAAGGCGCGAACCACATTTTGAAAAGGAACCGCCCTCACTCCGTGAAACTCTTGCTGCTGTTCAAGCGAATGTGCGCGGCGCTGCGGCGAGAACTACAATTTGAAAACGTATTAGCTTCAACCTGTGAAACTCTTGCAATGTTTTCATACAGTGCGCGGCGCTAAGGCGAGAAGCACATGTTGGAAAAGTTTCGCCTTCAACCCGTGAAATTCTTGCGAACTTCTAAACCGAATCTGCGCGGCGCTACGGCGAGCGCCAGATGTTGAACACGGCCCGCCCTCAATCAGTGAAATTAGCGAAACCCCCGGCCCGCCCTTACGACTGGCCTCGGGGTGCGACGGGTAGGAGTTATTCCTAAGGAGAAGGAATGGAGGAGGAGGAGGAGGAGGAGGAGGAGGAGGAGGAGGAGAGGAGGAGGAGGAGGAGGAGGAGTGGGAGGAGGAGGAGGAGGAGGAGGAGGAGGAGAAGGAGAAGGAGAAGGAGGAGGAGGAGTAGGAGGGGAAGGAGGAGGAGGAGGGGAGGAGGAGGGGGAGGAGGAGGAGGAGAAGGAGGAGGAGGACCAGTGTAAACCCAAGAGTCATCAACGATGTTGGAATGAACCCTCCCTCCAAGCTCCGTGTCAAAGGCCCTACAACGGTTCATTTCCACTGAGAGCACTGCCTCGCTGAAAGACAACCGTTTGGAGACCCTGATGCATGCCAATACATTGTTCTCGGGATTCCAACGCCACGGATCAACCTGACTGCTGCGTCTTGACGATCCCGAATTGTCCCCAAAATACCCATCATGGGACTTTCACACCGCGAATCAACGTAACTGTTGCGCCCTCATAATCCCGAACCCTGCCACAACATCATGTATGGTACGTTGGTCATGGAAACCCGTGAAACTGTTGCAAATGTCTTAAGCGAATGTGCGCGGTGCTGAAGCGAGAACCACATTTTGAAAAGGGACTGTCCTCAATCCGTGAAACCCTTGCAGTGTTTTCAAATTACTTTGCGTGGCGCCAAAGCGAAAACCGAAAATTGAAAAAGAACCGCCCTCAACCCGTGAAGCTCTTGCGAACTTCTGAAACGAATGTGCGCGGCGCTAAGGCGAGAACCACATTTTGGAAACCATCCGCCCTCAACCCGTGACACTCTAGCGAATGTTTGAAACGAATGTGCGCGGAGCTGAGGCGCGAACCACATGTTGAAAACCATCCGCCCTCAATCCGTGAAACTCTTGCAAATGTGTAGAACGAATGTGCGCGGCGCTGAAGCGAGAGCCGAATTTTGAAAACCACCCGCCCTCCATCTGTGAAGCTGCTGCTAATTTAAGCTTCAGGATCATATGGTGAGGAAATCTCAGGCAAAACGCCCAGCCCGCCCTAAAAGCTGGCCTCGGGGGCGACAGGAAAACAGATTTAGAAGGAAAAGGAATTGAGGAGGAGGATCGCACGCCACTGCGGGGAAAGAGAGGGAGAGAAGTCCGGAGAGGAGGAGGAGGAGGAGGAGGAGGAGGAGGAGGAGGAGGAGGAGGAGGAGGAGGAGGAGGAGGAGGAGGAGGAGGAGGAGGAGGAGGGGAGGAGGAGGAGGAGGGAGGGAAGGGTGGCAAATCGACATCAACTTTCACGCACAGCGTCAGGAGGAGGAAGCGTGGCACATCAACATCGACAGCGTCAGGAGGAGGAGGAGGAGGAGGAGAAGAGGAGAAGAGGAGTGGCAACGTCGACATCGACCCTCATGCCCACCACGTCAGTGTCAGGAGGAGGCGGAGGAGGGGGGGCAACGTCGACGTCGACAGCGACAGGAGGAGGAACGACAGGATAGGCGGCGACGTCGACATCGACCTTCATTCAAACAGCAGCGTCAATAGGAGGTGGAGGAAGAGGAAGAGGGGGGCAACGTCGACACCGCCCTTCATGACCACAGCGTCAGCGTCAGGAGGAAAAGGAGGAGGGGAGGAGGAGGAGGAGGAGGAGGAGGAAGAGGAGGAGGAAGGGATGAGGAAGAGGATGAGGGGTGGCAACGTCGACATCGACTTTCATGACCACAGCGTCAGCGTCAGGAGGAAGAGGACAGGTGGCAAGACAACGTTTTTCCTTTACAGAAACAATCGCGATAACGGCCGTTACTGGCCCCGGCCGAACACCTCCCCCCAGGGAACGCCACGATTCGTGCCGACCTCCGAGATGGCTCTATTCATTCCTAGGCACTCCCAGACGGCGCTGGCGCGAAGCGTGCCGTTGCCGGAACCCCGCGCCCCCTTCTCTCCCCCCGTGTAGCACCCGTCATCGCCATGGGAATGACAAACGCTCTCCGATGTCGACGTCGCCCTTTAATGCCCACGGCGTCGGCGTCAGGAATCAGGGGGCCCTGGGACACACAAACGAACAGACACAAGTAACAGGATTCCCCATCGTTTCCCACACTTTCTAAGTTTTCGTCTTCCCCCCCACTTCCCATAGTTTCGCCTATTTTCCTGGGAATCGACGATTCATTGTGTCTGTGTGTTTGTTTTCTCCCTCCTGAAGGAAGGGCGTACGCGTCGGAAGAAGAGTCGATGAGTCGATGAGTCGGCGCCGCCCTGCCCCAGGGCGGCCAGGCCCGGCCCACCGCGCCGCCGCAGTGGTATGGACGGGCGTGCCAGCGTCAGGATCACCGTTAAGTCGGGCACGTCCCCCTACAGGGAGATTTGGGCGACAAATGATAAGTACCCCACAGAATACCACCCAAATGTTCAAGCATCTGAACCAAAATCGTCCCCCTACTATTTTTAAACTACTTTTGAATATTCCTCCTGTAGAGGGACAGGCCCGACTTAAGACTACCATGACCACCGCCTTGACATATGTCAGTCAACAGCCACTTCCGCTCCCCAGCCAAACCTTGGGGAAGAGATCTCGTGAGACTCTGCAAAGATATATCCCCGACGGCTCTTCGGAATGGAGAACGGCTTGCACGGCACTCCGAACCCCCTGATCCGAGACTGTCCGAAGTGGCCGCACGAAGCACAATACCAAATTCCGGATGACACGCGATAGAACATTGCGTGTGAGGGGAAGGCGACGAAGACTAGTGTCCGGAGGGCAGAGGCCGCTGCCGGCCTCGGGCGCCGGGCCAAAGGGGGGGCTGCGGCGTGCGCCGGGGTCCTCGGAGGTGTCGACCAGCACCCCGTGGCTCTCCAGCTGCGCGGCGGCGGGCGGAGCGTGTTTCGGGGGCGCGGGGTGCAGGACGCAGAGCCGTCGGCGATGCGGACCGCAAAAGCCGCGGTGAACAAGCACAACCATTGCACATCCTTGTGTCAAGTGAGGGGGGCAGCAGAGACGGGCCATGTGTCTGGTGGGGAGGTGACGGGCGAGAGGCGACGCGGGAAGAAGGGGGCCCGACCTCCTCTGGCCATCGCTCGGACGTTCATTCCCCGCGCTTGTTTCGGTTTCGTGCGTGGTCTTTTCGCAGGATGATCCAGGATGCTCCTTAATAATCCCCGCCGAGAAAAACTGCACACGTCCGAGCGATACCAAGTCCTCCCGCTGGTCCTCCTCCTTCTCCTCCCGCAGCCTCTCCCCGCGCCCCCAGGTGTGTGTGTGTGTGTGTGTGCATGTGGCGGGATGGTTCCGCGGCACGCAGGCGTGCCCCCGCTATCCGAATCCCCTCCTCTCCTCCTCCTCCTCCTCCTCATCTTCTAACTCCTCCTCCTCCTCCTCCTCCTCGTCCTCCTTCTCCTCCTCGTCCTCCTCCTCCTCCTCGTCCTCGTCCTCCTCCTCCTCCTCCTCTTCTTCTAACTCCTGCTCCTGCTCCGGCTCCTGCTCCTGCTCCTCCTCGACCTCGTCCTCGTCCTCGTCCTCGTCCTCGTCCTCGTCCTCGTCCTCCTCCTCCTCCTCCTCCTCTCCTCCTCCATTCGTTTTCCTTAACCGCCTGCCGCTGATAAAAAAGGACCCCCCTTAACACGCTAGAGTTAATTATCCACGGCCAACAAGAGTTTGGTCAGGGGCGCGGGGCGCGGAGGCCGAACTTCTTTATCACTGTGAAGTTCACCATCGAGGTTAACTTCCTTCTTATGTTGAGATGACAACATCAAACGAAGCGAAGGCGTTTTCGAGGATGTCTCAAGCGAAACCAACAATTTTTGGAGGTTGCCTCAAGCGAACCGATCAATGTTTCAAGGATGTCCCAAGCGGAACCAACAATTCTTCGAGGATGTCTCAAGCGAAGCGCGAGACTTGTCGATGAGAGACTTCCTCCTCCTCCTCCTCCTCCTCCTCCTCCTCCTCCTCCTCCTCCTCCTCCTCCTCCTCCTCTCTCGCTTTTTTTTGTTTATCTCTCTCTCTCTCTGTCTCTCCCTCTCTCGTTGTCTCTGTCTCTCTCTCTCTCTCTCTGTCTTTCTCCTTCTCACCCTGGCACCCCTGAACTTTGTTCTTATCGCTGTGGTTTACTATCCACGGAAACCGAGGCACATGAGCTACCCTACACGAGCAGATGAAAATCCTAATTTCCATTGTTTGCTTACAAATTAAATGTAATAGGTTTGGACCTTTGGCGTTTCTCCGCCTCCTCCTCCTCCTCCTCTCTCCTTCTGTCTGTCTATCTTTCTCTACTTCTCTCTCTCTAACTATGTGTATATTTCTGTCTCTGTCTCTCTCTCTCTCTGTCTTCCTCCTTCTACCCCTGGCACCCTGGACCTCGATCCTCGATCTTCGATTTTCGACCCTCGGACCTCGATCCTCGATCCTCGGACCTCGCCGCCGTCGATCCTCGGACCTCGATCCTTGACTCTGGGCTCGATCCTCGGACTTCGATTCTCGATCCTCGATCCTCGGCTTTCGGCCCTCTTAACATCACCTCTTTCTCCTCCCACATGCTGGCCTCCGGTAGGCAAGATTTATAATCCCCCCGCGACCCCGAACTTTATTATCCCTGTGGCATTAATCTCGGCAGCACTAAGTTATAGATAACTGCTCTCTTTCGCACCCCGTAGCTAATTTTTAAGGCGGGCCGGGCGTTTCGCCTGAGACTTTCTCACCATGTATGACCCGGACACTTTAAACATGACAACGCTTTCACAAACGGAGGGCAGGTGGCTTTCACAATGTGGCTCTCGCCTTAGCGTCGCGCACATTCCTTGTGAACATTTGCAATACTTTCACAGATTGAGGGCGGATCGTTTTCAAAATGTGGCTCTCGCTTTGGCGCCGCGCCGATTCATTTTAAATGTTTGCAAGAATTTCACGGATTGAGGGCGGGTCGTGTTTAAAATGTGGCTCTCGCTTTAGCGCCGCGCACATTCGTCTTCAACATATGCAACCGTTTCACGGGTTGACGGCGTCTCCTTTTCAAAATGAGGCTGTCGCCTTAGCGCCGCGTGCATTCCTTTAAACATTTTGCAGGAGCTTCACGGGTTGAGGGCGGGTCATTTTCAAAATGTTGCTCTCGCCTTAGCGCCGCGCACCTTCGAGGCGCAACAGTTACCCTGATTTGCGGTGTTGAAGTTTCAAGAATGATATTCTGGTACGATTCGAGATCGTCAAGACGCAACAATCCGATTAATCCGTGGCGTTGGAATCCTGGGAACATTGCTCTGGTATGCTTCTGGGTCTTCGAAGGGTTATCTTCCAACGAGGCAGTCCCTGCACTGAAAATGAATCGTTGTGGGGGCCTGTGGACCAGGGGAGCTTGGAGGGATGGTCTATTCCAACATCGTTGATGCCTCTTGGGTTTCCACTGGTCCTCTTCCTCCTCCTCCAAAGAGGTGGAGGAACGCCACATGTCACGCCTCGCGCGAAACGCCGCTCCGCGGCGCTCGGCACTCGGGGCCGGGCCCGTCGCGGGGCGGCCCTTAGGGCGCCACGAGCTCTGCGGGACCCTTAGCCTTCCATCCTCCAGGCTCCATCGTCCACCCCCCGAACTCCATTTTCAATCCTCCATCCTCCATGCTCCATGTTCCATGCTCCATCCTCCGCGCTCCATCCTCCCCTTCCCTTCCGCTCTACACTCCATTCTCTATCCTCCCCTTCTTTTCCATCCTCCAAACTCCATCCTCCTCCTTCTCCTCCAACCTCCAAGCTTCGTACTCAATCCTCCATCCTCCATCCTCAACCCTCCATCCTCCATCCTCCATCCTCCTCCTTCTCCTCCTCCTCCTCCTCGTCCTCGTCTTCGTCCTCGTCCTCGTCCTCGTCCTCCTCCTCCTCCTCCTCCTCCTCCTCCTCCTCCCCCTCGTCCTCCTCCCCCTCTTCCTCCTCCCCTCCTTCCTCTCTCCTCCTCTTGCCCTCGTCCTCCTCCTCCTCCTCGTCCTCGTCTTCGTCCTCCTCCTCCCTCCTCCTCCTCCTCCTCGTCCTCGTCCTCGTCCTCTCCGCCTCCGCCTCCTCCTCCCCGTCCCCCTCCCCTTCCCCCACCACGCCCCCCCCCCGTTACCCCCCCCCCTTCCTACTGTTCCTGTCTCTCTCCTCCCCTCCTCCTCCTCCTCCTCTCCTCTTCTCTCCTCTTCCTCCCTCTCCTCCTGAGTCCTCCTCATATTCCTCTCATATCCTCCTCTCCTCTCCTCCTCATCCCTCTCCCCTCCCCCTCCTCTCTTCTATTCCCTTCCTTCTCCTCCTCCTCCTCGCTCTCTCTCTCTCTCTCTCTCTCTCTACGTTTCTCTCTCTCTCTCTCTCTCTCTCTCTATCTCTTTATGTATTTTTGTTTGTTCTCTCTCTTTCTCTCGTTTCCTCTCTCTCTCACACTTTCTCTCCCTCCCTCTCGCAACCGCCTCTTCGGCCCCTTGCTTCCGCCACCGCGCGCGCGCGGGCCCGCTGCGCGCGGGCACGGGGCATCCCGAACGCCACTAGGGCGGCCACCGGGGGGGGCGTTGTTGAGAGGAGGGGGGCGGGGGGAGGCCACCTGTCCTTCCTGCAACCTGCTCCTCGAAGGAGGAGGCGACGTGGGAGGGGGCGGCCAGGCCGCTCAAAAGTCGTCGTAATTCGAACCGCGGGTGGCGCACCTTATGCGTAACGCTGTACACTGCGGACCTTGCCAGTAGCGCTGTAGACGTCGTGCACCCCAGGCCTTCATAATCAGCGGCTTCAGGTGGGCTCGCAGTCCCAGTAGTGCTAATGGTAGCTCTGGTGGCAGAGCTTGCTTCTTGAGGTGGCTACGGAAAGGTCTGCCGGCGGACGTGGTCTGCCGTTGGGCCGGCGTCTGCCCGGCGGCAGCTTCCACGTCGTCATTTCCAGGGCCGCGTGGTGATAGCCGCGTTGTCCCTGCTGGTTGATGTAGCTGTTCCAACCCAGTGGCAAGGAAACTGGTTGTTGCACCTCGTCATCCGTTGGGGGGGGGGGCGACCAATACGTCTGCTGCGTGGCCCTGCTGTAGTAGTACGTCGTGCCAGAGTTGACTCTCGTACTCGCCCATCCGGCAGGGAGCTGACGGTTTTGATCGTCACAGCCCGTAGTTGGTGGCCCCAGTAGACGTCGCAACTCAGGTGGTTGCCCTCGTAGCTGAGGTAGTTCTGCTTGTGGCACTCGTAGCACCTGCTGAATTCCTCGTATCTCAGCAGGTGAGTCTCAGAGTTCTGCTTCTAGTCCTTGCCGTTCAGATCGTCGCCGCAGTCGCTCTGCGGAAGGCTCTGGTAGTATTCCTGTAGTCCGCGTAGCTCTAGTCGTGGCCCTCGTAGCTAAGCAGGTTGCTCTTGTAGGTCTCCTAGCTGTGCCCGTGGTCCTCGTAGCGCATCCCGCAATCCTCGTGGCTCTGCTGGTGTCTCTCTTTGTGGCCCTCGAAGTCCCGCAAAGGGCCATTGTAACTGAGCTCTCGGAATTCTGCATCTGTGCCTCGCATGTCAGCTCGTCGCCCTAATCGTTGTGCAGGACGCTCTTGCAATTCTTTCTGTAATCGGCGTAGCTCGGGGTAGCACAGCTGGTGCCTCCGGTAGCTCAGCTGATGGCCCTCGTAGCTCAGCTGATGGCCCTCGTCGCGCAGCAGGTAGTCCTCGTGGGTGGTTCACCTGGTAGTTCTTGTAATCCTGCTTGTGGCGTTCGTGGCTGGTCACGCGGTCCTCGTTGCTCAGCTTGTGGCTCTCGTGGCTTGGCAAGTCGCTCTCGCGGCGCGGCAGGTGAGTCCTGTGGTGCTTCTGGTTGTGGCTCTTCTAGCTCTGGTTGTGGTTATCGTGGCTCCGTCAGCGTGTGTGCCCCGAAGGTCGTCTCATGGCCCTGGTACCTGGTAGCTCTGCTGGCGGCTGCAGCTGCTCAGGGGACACGCTCTCTCGGTAGCCTCCAGGGTCCGAGTCGGAGTCGCCGGCTGCCAAGTCGTAGTGCTTTACATTCTGGGCGTCCCTGTAACCTGGCGGTTGAACCTGGCGGTTGTCGTAGCCCGTGGTCCGTCGTAGTCGTGGGGGTCGAAGGAGTACAGGCCGTTATATGGAACACATTGTCGTAATAGCACTCGTCGTAAACGGCGCGGCCGTAGTCGTACTCGACGCAGGCGGCGCGGCCGATGTCCAACGGTACCGCCACGACGACGTCTCGTGCCTTTCCTGGTGTCGGTTTCGGTGTCGTAAGTACTCGGGCTGCCTGTTTTGCAGCTCTTCCTCGGGCTGCATTTTACGCAGCTCGACCACTGGCTACGACTTACGCAGCTCATCCTGTCGCGTATGGCCGCCGCCATGGAGGCGGTCGTAGCGATGGTCATGATGTCGTTGAGATGTGGCTGTGCCCGTGTCGGATGCTGCAGCCTATTCTCTTGAAAGCTGCCTCCTCCTCCTCCTCCTCCTCATCCTTCCCTTCCTCTTCCTCTTCCTCTTCCTCTTCCTCCTCCTCTTCCTCATCCCCCTCCTCCTCCTTCCGCCTCCTCCTCCTCCTCCGCCTTCTCTTCCTCTTCCTCTTCCTCTTCCTCTTCCTCCCCCTTCTCCTCCTCCTCCTTCCTCCTCCTCCTCCTTCCTCCTCCTCCTCCTTCTCGTCCTCGTCGCCCTCGTCCTCCTCGTCGCCCTCCCTCCTCAAAACCTCCTCTCCCCCCTCCCTCCTCCTCCGCCTCCGCCTCCCCCCCTCGTCCCCCGTCCCCGCAGGCGGAGCAGCCGCCGGCGCACCGCGCGGGCGCGCGCCTCGGCCGCGGTCGGCAGGGGCCTCGGCGCCCCAGGCTGGGGCATGAAGAGGGACTGCACCTCGCCGGTGGGGCGACCAAGGAGGCGCTGGCTGCCGTCCTCCTCCTCCTCCTCCTCCTCCTCCTCCTCCTCCTCCTCCTCCCCCTCCTCGTCCTCCTCCTCCGCCCTCAGGGGCGCCCCGTGGCGCGACGCAACGCCACCGCGGGCGCCGCGGCTGAGCCGGCGGCCCTGGGCCCCGCGCCGCCGGAGGGCGTCGCCCTCGCGCCGTCGGAGGCGTGCTC
Organism: Prorocentrum cordatum; assembly: GCA_963575745.1. Classification (NCBI taxonomy): domain Eukaryota; class Dinophyceae; order Prorocentrales; family Prorocentraceae; genus Prorocentrum; species Prorocentrum cordatum. The sequence goes on from CAUYUJ010018001.1 coordinate 127,073, forward strand.
CAACACATGGAACAAAACAAAGACAGGGACTTTCGTACAAGTGTCCAGGTGTGTCGCGCAAGCGTCGGAAACATACCGCGAACACTCGTGCTGGGGGTCACAGGGGTTGTGGCCTCCCCCCCCGGTTGGGGAGCACCCCTCCCTGGCAGAAGTTTTCCCCCTTGACCCCTTGCGCCCCGAACGCTTCGGGCTCACCCTTCAGGGACGGCGCAGCCGGCCGTCAGGCCTTTACAATAGCGAACACTGGTGCCACATTCTCTTCCCCCCCATGATCGACGGGGAGGTTGCAGCACCGCTCAACGATGTGCTGTTTCACCGCACCTGCCGGGTGGGCCCCTTCCCGAATCCGTGCCTCGGTGCGGATCGTCTGCGCGCCTCGTCTCCGTCGTCGCCGCTGTCGTCGTCGCCGTCGTGGTCGTGGTGCTTGCTGCTCTGCTCGGGACTTGCTTCCCTGATGCAACGACCACCACCTCTTCCCCTCCGTCGGCGACCTGACACGTCGGCGGGAGGTCCGAGCTGCACTTCGCCGCGGCCGTCCCCGGACGCGCCCCGCTTTGATCTTCGCGGAGGGCGCTCTCGAATTGCAGGTTGGGCATGTCCTCCTACAGGCGGATCCTGGACGAAAAATACAACAATATTCAAAAGGGATCAAACACAGACTCAACAATACTCATACCATCGTCCCAAAACTGCTTCTTGACTATTCTTGACTCTCCCACCCCGTAGAGGGACACGCCCGATTGAACTCTACCTGTCCCCGCCCGCTTCGAACTGCGGGGCCCTCGCTGGGCCCAGGGTCGGCGGTGGACACACCTCCCTTTTAATAAACCTCCCCTTAGTGAAAACGGCCTGGGACCGAACCCGACGGACCTGGACCCGCAAACGTGACGGCCGCGACGCCCTCTCGCGAACCGAAAACGGCCAATTCGCCAATCGACGTGTCAGGGAAGGAGGCCTATCCACCCCCGATCCCTGCTGTAGAGGGACGCGCCCGACTTAACTCTACTTTAAGTCGGGCGTGTCCCCCTACAGGGGGATTTCCGACGAAACATAAGAAATACTTGAAACATGCTCCAAACTGGTCAAAACATACTCGAAAAATAGTCCCCAGCCTATGTTTTTACTATTTCTGAATATTCCCCCTACCGAGGGACAGGCCCGACTTAACTCTACTTGTTCCCGCCCGCTTCGAACTGGGGGGTCCCTTTCTGGGCCCAGGTAGGGAAACGAACTCTATGCACCGACGTTTCTTTTCCGACCCTGCGCTGAAATCTGCACAGGAACGCGGATCCTGGTGTATACGGGATCCTGTGTATACATTATTCGTTGCTACCCTTGGAAAGCGTGGGAAAAGCATACCGTTAAGTCGGGCGTGTCCCCCTACAGGGGGATTTTCGACGGAAAAAATACCCCCAAGATAATTAAAGCATAGTCCAAAAATAGTCTGGGGACTTTTTTTTGTTTTGTTTTTACCTTTTTGGAATATGTTGGGGTATTTTGATTTTCCGTCGAAAATCCCCCTGTAGGGGGACAGGCCCGACTCAAAAGTATACCGACCCTCAAAAAGTCGCGGGATGGGAAAAACAACCCGCCACTGGTAGTGCTCTGGTTGCCGACCAGGGGCCGGCGGCGCGACCCCGGGGGCCGCGGCGCCCCGAAAACGCCCCGCGAGGACGGGCCGCGGCGGTGCCGATCGCACACGGAGCACGTTTTTTTGTCTTTGTTGCTTCTTTCTTTTAAAGCCAAAAAATGTTTGTATGTTTTTTGCTTGTTTGTTGTTTTTTAGGGTGGAGGGCTCTCTGGGGCCCAAAAGGGGGGCCGTCAAGGCCCCCTCTCCGGGGCCCTTTTCTCCCCCCCCTCATCTGGGCCGCCCCCGCCGCGGTGGATATGGACATGTTTCGGCCCCTGGGGGCCCTTCCACCGCCCATCGAGATCTCCGAAATCGACCCTCCAGGCGCTGGTTCTGTATACATCCCCGCCTCGGACTGAGGACAGCGCCTCGCCAGCGGGGCGGCCAGGAAGACACCAGCTATACTCTTGCTGGAGACGTCCTTGCAAAAACCGCCCCACGGGCCCCCAGCGCGCCCCCGAGGACCACTTCCGAGGATGCACCAGGCGCGCCGAGCGTGTTCCAATCCGTACGGATTGCGGGGTCGCCAGAAGTCTCGACCCATTCCCCAGGACCGGTTTTTCATCCCGAGTCGTTTCTTGACGGTCCCGGGGCCCGGCGAGGGCCCCTCGAGGCCGACAATTGCGAAAAACCTCCGTCTTGATTTTTTCAATACGTTGGACCTCTGGGATTGGGACACGCACGACGTCGCCCTCGCTCGAGACACCTTCGCGACAATCCCCCCGCTGTCCCCAGCACGCTCTCAGGGACCATGTCTGGGGATGCACTGGGCGCGCCTGGCGCGCTGGGCGTGTCCTATTCCGGCGCCCTGGCTCGAGGCATCCTCACAGAAATCGCTCCGCGGGCTCCCTGCGCACCCCCTGGACCATGTCTGGGGATGCACCAGGCGCGGGATGCACCGGGCGCGCATCTGGGGCGCTCCTTCTTCTTATCTGCAGAAACTCCCGATCAACCGCAGAGCGGCCGACTAATAACTACTAGTACTCATCTGTTCGCATACGGTATGTTATATCATATTATGGTCTGTTCTGGTTTGTACGAGTACCTTTCCTTCTACACTGTCATGCCGACATGTGATATCATCTGCAATATGATATAACGTCTGTCTGTCCGTATAAATGATTATGATGAGATTTTTGAGGCCATTCACAAAACAGTGCTTGCACTTAAGTCTTCTTTCTTCTCTTCTAAAGCACTGGGCCTGCGGGCCGGTCTGGCGCCTCCGTGCTCGCCGTCGTCGCACCGTCGCCATACCGTCGCCGCCCGTCGTCCAGGCCTGCGGGCCGGTCTGGCGGCTCCGTGCTCGTCATCGCCGCCCCGTCGCCACCTCATCGCCGCCAGTCGTTTGGGCCTGCGTGCCGGTCTGGCGGCTCCGTGCTCGCCGTCGCCGCCCCGTCGCCGCGTCGTCGTTGCATTGCTTCGCATTGCATGCGTTGCATTGCGCTGCTTTGCGTTGCATTGCATTGAATTGCATTTCTTTGCATTCCTTTGCGTTACAGTGCGTCGTATTGCGTTGCATTACGTTGCATTGCGATGCTTTGCTTTGTTTTGCTGCGCTTCGCTATGCAGTGGTTTGAATTGATTTACATTGCTGCGCACCACATGGGTTGCACCAACTAATTTGCATCTCATCGACTGCACCATCTAAACAGCACTGCATTTGATTCACGAGATCACTGTCATCTATCTTACATCATATATCATATGTGTACATCTGTATATACATGTTTATGTGTATATATGTAAAATATGTGTATATAAGTACGTGTATATATATATATATACTAGAACCATCGCGCACGCCGCACGCTTCGCGCGCGCTCAGGTTCAACCTCAGACCCGCCGGGCAACGTCTGAATGCCGGATTGTGCTGCTGGACAGCAGGGTGGCATGATGCTCGTGTGAGCGGCAGTCTGCTTTAGACAACCAGGGAACCGAAGGCCCCGAGCAACATCAGCCGCGGCATCACCAACACCATAAGCAATGGGGAAGACGCCCGAGACGACGGAGAATGAGGCCGAGGTGGGACCCGCCGAGTCAACCGGACGAGACGGGATGACGAAAAAAAGTCCCAACGGCCCTCGCGGGCGTGAGACGTCAAGGAAGCTCGTTCTGCGAACCCCCTCGTTCCTTTCGGGGCGGGGACCTTCCCCTACCGCCTACCCCTACACCCTCCCCCTGGACGAGGGCGTGTGGCGGGCCGGTCGAGCGTCAAGGATGGCCCCAGAAGGTTCCAAGAAGGCCCCCAGGAGCCCAAAGCCTCAAAGATCGTTCAAAGTGTGCCAAACTGGTTTCAAGATTTCTCCAACACGCCCCCCAAAAGCCTTCCATACCGCCCCCAGATGGCCCGCAGTGCCATCCCAGCACCCCAGGGAAACCTCAAAGAAATCAAACTCCTTCCGAAGCGTTCGAAACATTATGATGTTTGCCTCCTCCCAGTGTCGATTCTGATCGTTTCTGAAGGCCAGAAGGCGACCCCAAGATGGGCCCAAGTCGGCCCCCAAAGGGACCCAGCAGGAGCGACATACAGCTCCGAGAGCAGAAGACACCGCCTCAAGGGTGGCCAAAAAGCGGCCCAAGAAGTGATTTGTCAGACCCCGATTGGGGCATCCCCCCCTGTCTGATCGATGGCCGTCAAGATGGTTTGACGAGGAGCCCAAGACGATTGCAGAATGAGAGAATTATTATTTTTCAAGGATTGCCGCGTGGAGGAAGACTGCTGAATGACGAAGCCCCTCTCATACACGAATTCCCGCATGAAGGGGGCTGCATAACGACAAATCCTTCTCGTACACGGATTGCCGCGTGGAGGAGGGTGCAGAGAGACAAAACTCTCCTCGTACGCAAATTGTCGCGTGGAGGAGGACTGCGCCTCTCGTGCGCGAATTGTCGTGTGGAGGTTGGCCGCAGAATGGCAAATCCCTCTCGTACACGGATTGCCGCGTGGAGGAGGGATGCAGAAACACAAAATCCTCCTCGTACGCCTTTGTGTCGCGTGGAGGAGGACTGCGCAGTGAAACAAAGCCTCTCGCACGCTGAATGCCGCATGAAGGAGGGCTGCAGAAAGACGATATCCCTCTTGTACACGGATTGCCGCGTGGAGGAGGGACGCAAAGAGACATACTCCCCCTCGTGCACCTTTTTGTCGCGTGGAGGGGAACTGCGCAGTGTAAAGAAGCGGAAGGTTGTGGTCGTAGCCCGGTGCCAGCTGCAGGCTGCGGGCAACCTCCCCATGCCGCCTTGTCCGGCATGGGCCGGAGGCGCGTGCGGAAGGGCCAAAATCGGAACAACTCTGCACAAGAGTGCGGAGCCCGCCCGGGCTCCCGTGCCGCACCGCCCCCATCGTGTCCCTGCCCCGCGTGTGGGGGCAGGGAGGGCCGGGGCCTGGGAATGAACATGAAAAAGACCCAGGAAACCGTACCATTCAGCCTCGCCCTCACGAGGAAATGCACCAAGCAAAAAACAACTTAAATAAATATTGCCAGAAACCTGCCCAGCATTCCAAACTCCACCTCCAAAGCAAGCGGCGCTGGCACGACCAAAAGCACACCTACCCCGAGGACGCGTAATGAAGGATACAGCCGTAGGCGATCCACGTGCCATTCTATGCAACTCCATGGGATGCTACATAATCCATAAAGGGCTGCTATTGAATCCCGAAGGGATACTATAGAATCCCCAAGGGATACTATAGATCCCTAAGGGATGCCATAGAATCCCCATGGGTCCCGGCGTGTTGCCCCGCGTCCCTCAGTGGCCTGCCACACAGGGGGGAGGCGCATGCCCAAATGGCTTGAACCACAAATGAAGAGAGGGAAAAGAGCGTGCCCACGTCAGCCGCAAGGCCACCAGAGCCACGGGAGTCAAATCCGCCGCCGTGCATCCTGTACGGCAGAGGCGCGTTAGAAGCTGGGCCGGCACGGGAACGAAAAGAACTCCATGTGGGGCCAGGGCAACGATCCTCGATACACGTGTGCCGGAATGATGTTTCGGTGTGGCTCCGTGTGGGGCCAGGGCCACGATCCTCGAGAGGGGTGTGCCGAAATGAAGCTTCGGTGGGCCCCCTTGTGGGGACTGTGCCGCGATCCTCGAAAGGGGTGCGCCGAAATGATGCGTCGGTGGAGTTCCCTGTGGGACCAGGGCGACGATCCTCGAGAGGGGTGTGCCGAAATGAACCTTCGGTGGAGATCCCTGTGCGGCCAGGGCCGCAATCCTCGAGAAGGGGCGTGCCGAAATGAAGCGTGGGTGGAGCTCCCTGTGGGGCCAGGGCCACGATCATCCTTGAGGGGCGTGCCGGCATGAAGCTTCGCGAGCAGAGCGCCGCGAACTCCTCCAGCACCCTGCGGCACTGCGACTCCGTGTTGGGGCGCGCCGCCATGGTCTCCAGCGCGCTGCGCTGCCCCAGGGGCGGCCGCTCGGCCAGCAGGCGCCTGGCGAGGGCCGCGCGGCGCTCCCGCGCCTCCGACGCCGCCAGCGCCGGGCGCCGCGCGGGCCTCCACAAGTCCCGCGGCTGCCCGGCCGCCAGCCGCCGCCGCGCCAGCATGCGGGGCGGCCTGCCGCGGGGGCCGAGGGCGGCCGGCAGAGTCTGAAAACCAGGAGCGCCGCCCTCGAGACAGAGCGTCGGCGGGGTTGCGTTCTGACGGAATCCATATGCAGTGCAATCTCGCCCCCGTTGCAAGTGACATCATACATATGTTCAGAAGCGGGAGGCGCAAATAGGTAGAGGCCGCTCTCCCCTTCGCCACGGCTAGACACAATGGCATGTTATCCACGAGGGCGAGCACGCGCTTCCCACGACATGCCGAGGATCTCAAGAGGTGCTTATAGGCAACAACCAAGGCGTCGGCCTCCAGACCCAAGATGTCCCGGCCCTCCTGGACCTGCGCGGCCACTACTCATCGCCAAGATTTCGCGTCCAGTAAACCAGCTGGGACCTCGTCGAAGTCCTTCGACCTCTTGCCCAAGCCCAAAATCAGCGGTTCCTCCGAGACGCCGAACGTGCCGAGGTCATGGAAGGGGTCCTTCACGGGGCTCGTCGGGCTCTGGGAGATCTCCAAGGGCTCCTTCGTGGCCTCGCTGAAGTGCGGGGCGTCGTCCAGCGTGCCTGGCGACGCCGTCGTAGGCGTGGCCCTCAAAGCTCCATTCAGCGGATCGCCAGGCTGCAAGAGAGCGGATGTACGAAAATAATGGTTATTCTGCATGGGCGACGATTCGGCGATGCAAGCGGGCGCAGAAGGAGGGAGGAGGGCTCTGTCTCTGGCGCGCGCCCCTCCCTCGACTTTGCATCGCCACCGCTCGCGCTGACGCCCGCAGCGGGCGGTGAGGTCACTCGGAGCCTGCCGGCGGCGCGCCCCGAGACCCTCTTCACTCGCGTCGCTGGCCACCGGCCGCGAAGCCTGACCTCTCCAGCGAAACGCTCGCCGCGCGGAGCGCGCGCGTCTCTCCTCGAGAGACCGCGGCCGCCGCGAGGCGGCAACTGTGTCCTCTCGGCCCCTAGGGGCCCGGGCGAGGCGCAAGCGCGTCGTCGCGCGCGCGCGCGTGGCGCAGCCGCGCAGATAACTGTCGAGCGGCGGGGGCGGCGAAGCCAAAACTATTGATTTCTGATAGACTGCGTTGCACTTTGAGCGAGGGGCGCTGGCGAAATGCGAAAGCGCGCATGCTATTGTTTTCCTTCTCGTAGGATCTCTAGCAGGCGAGCTAAGCCAGGCGGCGGCGTTTCCCTACCGTTTTGGCAAAGCGTGAGAACGGGTTCGGGAGCTTGCGGTTCCGGGGCAGCCGGCTGGCGTCGAAGTGCGCCTCGCCTCTCGGTAGCCGCACGACCACTGTGTTTTTTCACAAGCCATTTGGAATGGCCTGGGTTCCCTGGGCCCATCAGGGCGCCGTCGGGCGCGTCGAGGTCGACCGTGGCGACGATGGCCGTGGAGAACAAGTACTGGGTGTACGAGTACATGCCCGTCGCCGACTGCCCGCCCTTGCTCTTCGCATTCCGCCCTCGCAGCACGGCGCGCCACCTCCTGAGCTGGGCGAAACTGTTCACGTTGTCGAGCACGATTCCATCGTGCTTCTCCCAATCGAACCCTCGCAGGTCCAAGTGCTCTGCCTCTTCTACCGTGACTGTGTAAGGCTGCTCGAACAAGTCCTCCGCGAACGTGGATTTCCCGGACGCGCTGTCCGCCCACAGAACGAGGATTTTCCATCTGAAATCCAGCTGCAAGAAACTGCCCCCCCACTCCCGGACGGCCGGGAACTCGCGGGGCGGCGCCTTCAGCTTCTGGAGCTCCGCGCCCACCTGCGCGACCCGCTTGTCCACCCGACTCTCCCGCTCGTCCTCCATCACCTGTTCGACCTCGCGCTTCCTAGCAGAGTAACCGAGCCGGACTCGCAAGGCCAGCGCCGTGTACTCCTGGTGCGGCAACTTCCCGTCATGCCAGAGGTCGTCAAGCCACTTCCCTTGCACCCGGTACTCCTGAAAAGGCTGGTAGTTGGTGCCAGAGTAAAGGGTGCCGGCTTTCGGGGCCCAGGCGTAGAAGTGGCCCCTGTCGCTGGCTTCCTTGAAGTTCGCGCCCCGGGCTTTTTCGTCAGCTGCAGGCCCGGCGCCGCGGCGGGCACCGACGTCGCCTGCACGTCCGGCAGCACTCCGCGAAAGCCGAAAACGGCGCGGGTTCTGTTGTCGAGTGCATCTTTTAAGTTCACCTTCCAATGAAAGTGTACCCTGCCGTCCAGCTTGCTGTGGAGGGAGCGCTCCAGGGTCGAAGAGCTCTTCTCTACATGCAGTTCCTGTTTCTTGTCCGCCTTCCACTCCCTCCATGCGCGCCACAAGGCCGCCGGAGTAGTTGCTGCGGGGGAACCGTCAGGAAACCTCTTGCCAAAGAAGCCGTGGTTGTACGTCAGGAGGAAGCTGCGACCGCGCAGCCTAAAAGAGTCACCGTTGCTAGGTGCGCCCTCGGGCGCGGAAGCCCCGTCTTCAGCGGGGCCAACGTCCTCGCATGTCGACTTGTAGGCGGCCCAGGCTTTGGCAGAGTCTGCCTTCACCTTGTCAGGCGCCCCCGATGCAGCAACGGCTTCGGCCATCGTCTGCACTTTTGCGCGGGCTGCGCCATCGGGGACCACAAAGACCCCTGCTGTCTTTGCCAAGGCCCGTAAAGTTTTCACATGCTCCCGCCGGAGGTTCCTCAGCTCGGCAGCCGACGGCATGGCTTGGGCCAGTATGTCAACTGAGCGCATGATGGAAAGACGACGTGGTCGACGAGGTCTTCTCTGCAAATCAGGGGTATGAAATTGTCCATGGGCGTGATTAAAGTTTTGCCTTTTTTAAACATAGCCGAAGTAATGGCTACGATGCATCCACACGCTGTTGTGGCATGAGGGGGTGCTTCGATCGGTGTCGTTGTGATGTGGAGCTGGTTGCACCGAGATACAATCAGTGCTACTTGGGCGCAGCAGCGCCTGAGCACCGCAGTGACAGGGAGCACCCAGATGCCTGTGGGCACAACATCGCCAAGATCCACCCTTATCCTTCCACCACTCCTCCCTCCAACTTGAAGTTGCAGCGGAGACACACTGGACGAGTTTGTATTTGATTTGCGCTGGGAATCGAGACTGCTGCGACCGCACGCGCATGTCTTCCAAGACAGTTGTTTACCTCTTGGATTCGGCCTGAGCTGGATCAATACTGCCTGAGTCCAACAACGCCTCAGCACCAATGTGACTCTGAGCTCTTGCTAGTGAACACCAGGCACGCAGAGCGCAGCAACATCGATAAGCATTGAAAGTTCATCGATGCAAGCTCCACCCTCATCCTTCCACCCGTCCTCCCTCCAACATGTCCTACATGTTGCAGCGAGGACAAACTGGATAATTTTGTATTGGATTTGCGATAAGAACCGAGACTGTTGCGACCACGCGCGCATTTACTGCTCGAAGGCCATGTCTTGACTGCTCGATTTGGCCTCGGAGCCGGATCAACACTACCCGAGTCCAGCAACGCCTGAACACCACTGTGAGTGTGAGCACCCGGCCGCCTGTGAACGCCACATTGCCAGTGAACACCACTGCTGACAAGCAGCTCAAGTACGCAGAGCACAACAATATCAATAAAGCCTGAAAGTTGATCGATGCAAGCTCCTCCCTCATCCTTCCACCCCTCCTCCCCCCAACTTGCCCCGAAAGTTGCAGCGAGGACGACCTGGACGAATTTGCATTGGACTTACGATAGCAGTCGAGACTGTTGCGATCACGCTCGCATTTACTGCTAGAAGGTCGTGTTTTGACTGTTGGATTGGGCCTTCGGAGCTGGGGTGAAACCCTAAAAAACGACTTGGCCCAGACAATATCATACTTCGAACGATCCCCACCGAAACCTTCGGCGCCTGTCCTACTCCTCGTCCTCCTCGTCCTCATCATTTCCCTCCTCTTCCTCCTCCTCCCACTCCCTTCCCCTCCTCCCTCCTTCCTCCTCCTGTCCTCCTCCCTCTTCCTCATCCTCCCTCTTCCTAACATACGGGTTTTCCAATAGGAAATGGGGTGCATCAGGCGGCCCAAGCAGAAGCAGCCCAAACGGGCGGATGAGTCGTGCTTTCCCTGTTGGATTCGGCCTCCGGGGTGGGGTCGGAAAAAATAAAAAACGATTTTGCAGAAAAGGCCGGAACCCGGAAAACTAGTGGAAAACATATTGGTTTTCCAATAGGAAATGGTGTAGATCAGCCGGCCCAAGCAGAAGCAGCCCAAACGGGCGGGTCCTTTTCAAAAATGTGCCTGTTTGGGGGTGACAGCAGTATCTCCCCCCAAGGGGTCCCCCCCTTGAAGGGGGGGGCGGGTGTCTCCCCCCGGCACGTCCCCCCCTCCGGAAGGGGGCCAGCGCCGCACCGGGGGCCTCTCCGGGCGCCACCCCAGAGAGCGGTCGGCCAGACCGAGACACTGGCCGGCGGTGAGGCGAGAACTAAGGAGTGGCCGGCATTCGGGCGAGAGCGCATGTAAACGTCGTAACCGCCGTCGTCGTCGTCGTCGTCGTCGTCGTCATTGTCGTCGTCGTCGTCGTCGTCGTCGTCGTCGACGCGGCCGTTGGGCTTCAAACGTATTTTGAATGAAGTCTCAAACGAAACGCTCGTTTTCCAACCGTTTGGAAATCGATGCTATTGTTTCGAACCGACGTGGAACCGTCAGAACAACCATTTTTGTGAGGGTGTCCCACGCGGTTTGCCGTTTTCGAACCGCCATCCCCTTCTTTCGAACCGAGTTGGAACCGTGATAACAAGAATTTGTGTGAGGATGTCCCACGCGGTTTGCCGTTTTCGAACCGCCATCCCCTTCTTTCGAACCGAGTTCGAACCATCAGGACAGCAGATTTTGTGAGGATGTCCCGCGCGGTTTGCCGTTTTCGAACCGCCATCCTTTTGTTTCGAACTGGGTCCAACGCCGTATTTTGAGGGAAGCCCCACGCGAAACGCTCATTCTGCTTTTGTTTCGAACCGCATTCTATTGTTTCGAACCGAGTTCGAACCGTCTTGAGAGCAAATTTTGTCAGGATGTCCCACGCGGTTTGCCGTTTTCGAACCGCCATCCCGTTTGGCTTAATAAAGTTTTAATTTAAGGAACCAAATCCAAGCTCGAACCGCGCCCCGACAGCCCAGGTTCGAACTCCGCCCCGAAAGCGAGGCACCTCCCCGTAACATTGTACCAGGCTCCACGTCCCTAACGGGGCGACTAGCGACGTGCGCTCGCATTGCGGACGCAGGATGCACTTTTGCCGACCCGTCAAAATGGGGCAACCTGTCATCGCGGCACAGACGTGTGCTCGCAATGCGGACGCAGGATGCACTTCTGCCGACCCGTCAAAGTGGGGCAATCTGTCATCACGGCACAGACGTGTGCTCGCATTGCGGACGAACGATGAACTTCTTCCAGCCCGTCAAAATAGGGCAATCTTTCATCACGGCACAGTATAATCTTCAAGGGATGCGACATAACCCCTAAGGAGAGGCTGCGGAACACCTAAGGAATGCTATATAATCCCAAAAGGGATGCTGCATAATCAATGATGGAGGCTATAGAATCCTGATGGGATGTTATATAATCTTGAGAGGGATGCTGTATAATCAATGAGGGATGCTATAGAATCCTCAAGGGGATGCTATATAATCTCTAAGGGATGATGTATAATCAATGAGGGAGGCGATCTAATCCCTAAGAGGTGCCATAACATCCCTGAGGGATGCTATAAAATCCTTGAAGGATGCTGTATCATCCGTCGAATCCTTAAGGGGATACTATAGAATCCTTAAGGGGATGCTATTGAATTCTTTAAAGGATGCTATAGGAGCCTTGAGGGATGCTACAGAGTCCCTGAGGGATGCGATAGAATCTTGGAGGGATGCTACAGAATCCATAAAAGGCTGCTACTATAATCCCGAAGGGATACTATAGAATCCCCAAGGGATACTATAGATCCCTAAGGGATGCCATAGAATCCCCATGGGTCCCGGCGTGTTGCCCCGCGTCCCTCAGTGGCCTGCCACACAGGGGGGAGGCGCATGCCCAAATGGCTTGAACCACAAATGAAGAGAGGGAAAAGAGCGTGCCCACGTCAGCCGCAAGGCCACCAGAGCCACGGGAGTCAAATTCGCCGCCGTGCATCCTGTACGGCAGAGGCGCGTTAGAAGCTGGGCCGGCACGGGAACGAAAAGAGCTCCATGTGGGGCCAGGGCAACGATCCTCGATACACGTGTGCCGGAATGATGTTTCGGTGTGGCTCCGTGTGGGGCCAGGGCCACGATCCTCGAGAGGGGTGTGCCGAAATGAAGCTTCGGTGGGCCCCCTTGTGGGGACTGTGCCACGATCCTCGAAACGGGTGTGCCGAAATGATGTGTCGGTGGAGTTCCCTGTGGGACCAGGGCGACGATCCTCGAGAGGGGTGTGCCGAAATGAACCTTCGGTGGAGATCCCTGTGCGGCCAGGGCCGCGATCCTCGAGAGGGGGTGTGCCGAAATGAAGCGTGGGTGGAGCTCCCTGTGGGGCCAGGGCCACGATCATCCTTGAGGGGCGTGCCGGCATGAAGCTTCGGAGAAACCTTCTGTGAGGCCGCGGCCACGATCCTCGAAAACGGTGTGCCGAAATGAAACTTCGGAGGAGCTCTCTCTGAGACCAGGGCCACGATCCTCGAGAGGGGTGTGCCGAAATTAAGCTTCGGAGGAGCTCCCTGTGAGGCCAGGGGCCCTATGGGATTCCTATCAGATTCCTAGAAATGACTCCCATAGAACTCGTAAAAAAGCCCTATAGGCTTCCCGTGGGATTCCTCTAGGACTCGTAGAAAGGCCGTATAATTCCTATAAGACTCCTATCGGATTCCTATAAGATTCGGAGAGGCCCTATTGGAATTCTCATAGGATTCCTACAGGATTCCTATGGGATTCGTAAAGGCCCTGTCGGATTCCTATAAGATTCCGAAGAGGAATCGTGCAGGTCCTCTAGGATACTTTTCAAAAGCGTATAGAAGTCCTATCGGATTCGTACAGGCCCTACAGGATTTCTATGGGAGTCCTATAGGATATGTAAACTCCCTCTGGGATTCCTATCAGATTCCTATAGGAGTCCTATAGGGTTCGTAAACGCCCAATATGAAACCGATGAGACTCCTATAGGAATCCGATAAGATTCGCAGAGGCCCTATCGGATTCCCACAGGTTTGCTATAGGATTCTATGGCACTCGTAGACAGGCCTTAAAGGAGTATTATGAGATGCCTATGGGATTCCTATCGGAATCGTAGAGGCCCTATAAGCTTCCCATGGGATTCCTATAGGAATCCTAAAAGCCCTATAGGAATCCCATGGGATTCTTGTTGGACGCCTACAGGATTCGTAGGAGGCCCTATAGGATTCACATCGGATTCATATAGGGTTCCCATCGGACTCATGCCGTATAGGATTTCTATAAGATTCAAAATGGATCCCTATAGGATCCGTAGAGGATTCTTATAGGATTCGTAATGAGGCCCTCCAGGATTCCTCTGGGACTCCTAAAAAGGATTCCGATAGGCTTCGTAGAGGCCCTATGAGATTCCCAAGAAGGATCCCTATAAAATCCGTAAATGATTCGTAAGGAGGCCCTATAGGATTGCCAAATAATCCCTATGGGATTCCCATAGGACTCCTAAAAGCCCTATAGGATTCCAATGGGATTCCCATCGGAATCCTACAAAGGCCTTATAGGTATCCTACAGGCTTCCTAAAAGGATTCCTATCGGATTCGTGAAGGCCCTATAAGATTCTCATCGGATTCCGATGGGATTCCCATATGATTCGTAAAAAGGCCCTATCGGATTCCTATAAGATTCCCATGGGATTCCCATAGGATTCGTAGAGGCCCTATAAGATTCCTGTGCAGAGACCCTATAAGATTCCCAAGAGGAATCCCATAGGATTCGGGGTAACGTGCGTTGCGTTGCGTTGCCGCCGGGGGGGGGTGGCGGGCGCCAGTGAGTGGTTTCGTCAACAACAACAACAACACAACAACAACAACAACAACAACAACAACAACAACAACAACAATCACTTTACCCGAACGCTCAGTGTTCTCACCAGTGCCAGGGTTTTCATGCGACGCCAGCCAATACCCCCACTTTGTGGGGGGGCAGTGCAAGCTCTACCAAATATCCACACGACTCTTCGCCACCACCCACACCCAGCTTCCCGCCCTATGACGTTCGGACACTTCACTTCGTGGCCTGCGGACGACCGTGGCTACTACACTGGCGTGGAGTACACACCCACAGAAGTTGTTAAGCCTACGTTCGTACACCCACAGAAGTTGTTAAGCCTTGTTAACCCACAGAAGTTGTTAAGCCTTCCACAAAACATCTGTTGCATATGATGCATATGGTACATGATACACATGATACACATGATACGTACTCACAAGATAGTTGATCACATCTTTAGGGCAAATTCCTGAGGGATGTGGGAATACACAAGAGAGAGGATATGGTTGTCCCGTGGGTTTGGAGATTTCGGCGTGCGCGCGCGAAGAAAAAACGAATGTGTCCCGCATGGTATTATTTGACAGGGATGATGGCCCTGGCAGGTGCGCAACCGTTGTCGCAGAAGTTCGAAAAAGTTGCTCGCAAAAGCCCGTTTGACAGAAATGTTTAAAAAGTGTTGGGTTTCCTACGAATCCGCAAGAGCGCGCGGGATGAGATTTTGACATTTTTTTGTTGAAAAACCATTGGTTTTTTGATGTTTTTATGTTAAAATCGCTCCGAACACTAAGCTTTTGGAAGGATTTCGTCTTGCGCGCGCGAATGTCCACTTTACCTTATTTTTTGCAAGGGATTCTTGAAATTTGATTATATTAGAACAAGAAATGTCATTTTATAGTGTTTTTTGCAAGGGAAAACGGATTACAACAAAACAACCGGATCTGGACCCCATCCACTTTTCTGAAGCTTTCGCGAAAAAATGATGAAAATGTAGCTGCGGCCTAGGCGCGGCGGGGGGGCCGTGCACCAGGGGTCCCAACAATAATTATTCTTTAGAATTAATAATGTTCAACAACAACACCAACAACAACAACAACTGATCCCGCCAGATACTCGCAAGTTAGCCCAAAATCGCGAGCTCGCTCGAGACTTTCCCACACTTTACTCAGGAATCGCGCTCTCGCCCAGGACTTCCTTGCAATTTCCTAAGGCGCCGCGCCCTCAACGCCAAGGAGATGCGCTCTCGCATGAGACTTCCTCGCAACTTACTTAGGCCCTGTGCTCTCGCCAAAGAGTTTGTGCAATCTCACGAGGTTCGCATCAAGGCCCTGCCCACCCGAGCCGCCCATCAGGGCCCGCCCGCCAGACCGTCACCCCGCCGACTCACACGTATGACCCATCGGGGCCAATCCGGAACGTCTGGGGCGCGCCGAACAATCCAGGGGGGTCGGACTTCGCGTCGACTTCGAGGGATTCGAGCACGGTGGTTACCCTATCTCAAGCTTCGGACGAGGACCTTATTCTCAGCCACAGGGAGCTTCCCTGCTCCCTGCTCGCTGTTACCTGCTACATCCTCCCTCCTCCCTCCCTCCTCCTCCCTCCCTCCCTCCTCCTTGCTCCCTGTTCCCTCCTCCCTCCTTGTTCCTCTTTCCTCCCCCCTCCCTTCTCCCGCCTCCCTCCTCCCTCCTCCCACCTCCCCGTTCCCTGTTCAATGTTCCATCCTCTCTCCTCCCTCCTCTCACCTCCCTCCTCCCTCCTCCCTCTTCCTTCCTCCCTCCGCCCGCCTCCCTCCGCCCTCCGCCCTCCGCCCTCCCCCCTCCCTCCTCCCTCCTCCCATCCTCCCCCCTCCCTCCTCCCTTCCCTCCCCCCCCTCCCCTCCCCCTCCCTCCCTCCCTCCTTCCCCCGCCCCCTCCCTCCTTTCCCTCCCTCCCTCCCTCCCATCCCTCCTCTGTGCTCCCTCCTCCACTCTCCGTCCCGCCTCACTGTTCCATGCTCCCTCCTCCCTCCTCCCTCTTCCCGGTTCCCTGTTCCCTCCCCCCTCCCCCATCCACAATGACTCAGTCTGAATACTACTCTCCTCTCTCTCCTGATGACGTCTGGAAGTTGTCCCGCCCCCCTCCGCGTACTGATTTCTTATACACAGGATCCCCAGGAGTTGGTACAACATGTTGCTCCCGCTAAAGCGCTGGCCCCATCTCTGCGCCTCTGGTTGTTCCAAAGTGTGCCCCCGCTGCAGCGCGGGCGTTTTCGGCCCTTCGAAATAGGCCCCAAAATCAAACATATGCCCCCCGAAAAAAAGCCATCGGAAGTGATTACACATTCGGTGTCGATTCGTTGATTTGTTGGGCCGCAGAAGCCCCCCCCCACTTTGTGTCGTCGTCGATGTCAGGATGTATCAAGCGGGAGTTCCGTTTCTACTTTGGAGGCGCATGGTCAGCGGGTGCTCTCCATCAGCCCCGCCTTGCGTGGAGCCAACGAGCTAGACATGGAGCCAGGATTCCAGACCAGCCCAGACCTCTCGTCGCGCGTCTCTTTTGAAACACCCGCCTCAGCGCGCCCGTAGATGTCTGCCATGGAATATTACCGTATACTCTTGCTGGGAGAATACATGTGTGTGTTGGCTTTGCTGGGTCGTGACACTCGTGCAGAGAGGAACAAAAAGGCAACGGGCCTGCACTGGCGGGTAACAACAACATTGATGAGCAATTGACAAAGATTTGACAACTCGATACATGAGCAACCAACCAATACGACAAGCACGACGACGACAAATCCTACCAGCCCTGAGGGTACCGCCTCTTCCAAAACAGTGTCTTCTCCATCATCATTGTCTCCCCGTGGTCATGGGACCCCCTCGCGAGGGGCTGGAGCGTCCACGATGCTCTCAGGGACGGGTTCAGCATGGTCAACAACTAGTCCATTACAGCATTCAGCATGGCGCAACATAGCCCACATTTTGCCGCACTGTCTGACAACCTGGGGGCAAGTCGGTTACCAGACGGCGAAGCAGTCGACGCACCAAACGCGCGCCAACTGCGAGCCGCGCCAAACGCGCGCTGACGATGCAAACGCCAGTACAGTGGAGACGTCAGTTTACGATCCGTGGGCGCAGCTGGACTCCTGAGGCCGTCTTTCTGGCCACGTCGCCACATTCGACAACGCGCCAAGCGGCCGACGTGCGGAGTGAAGGGAAATAACCTCATGCCCGTGAGAATAAACACTAGGGGATAATAAAGTTCGGGGTTCAGGGAGAGATAATAAAAGTAGCCCAGCAGACCTCAGCATAATCTCGAAGTAAGAGATGATCAAGAGGAGACCAAGCCGAGCACGTTTTGAGACATCCTTGGCGTTTAGTTTTCGTAGAAATATCCTCAACAATGGCTTATCTCGCTGGATACATCCTCGACAAATCCCTTGTTTCGCTTGAGACATCCGCAAACTATTGCTTATTTCGCTTGAGACACAGTCAAACTATTGCTTATTTCGCTTGAGACATCCTCGAAATAATTGTGTTGTTCGCTTGTAATGTCCTCAAGCTATATATAAAAAAGAAAAATTAAAAAAAATAAAGAATAAAATAAAAGAAATGATAGGAGGAGGAGAAGGAGGAACAGAAGAAAAAAAACTCGAGTTTCAAATCTATTAGATTTTATTTACAAGCGCTTTATGAAAAGTGTTTTTTGTAAGTGCTCGTGTAGGGTAGCTCATGTGCCTCAATTTCCATGGATAATCAACCCCAGAGATAAAACAGTTCAGGCGAGCGTGGGGACAGAGAGAAATATAAAAGAAGAAGAAAACAGTAGAATAAAAAAAGAAAGAAGAACAAGAGGAGAATAAGAAGAGGACGAAGAAAGGAAAATTCCAAAGTTCCAAATCTATCAATTTTAATTTACAAACGCTTTATGACAATTGATTTTTTTAAGTGCTCGTGTAGGGTAGCTCATGTGCTTCATTTTCCATGGATAATCATACCCAGGGATAAAAAAGTTCAGGCGAGCGTGAGGACAGATAGAAATATACAATAAGAAGAGGAAAATATAATAATAAAAAGAAGAGAAGAAGAAGAGAAGAAGAAGAAAAGAAGAAGAACGGAAAAATGGAAAGTTCCAAATCTATCAATTTTAATTTACAAACGCTTTATGAAACTTGATTTTTTAAAGTGCTCATGTAGGGTAGCTCATGTGCTCCCCTTTCCATGGATAATCAACCCCAGAGATAAAAAAGTTCAGGCGCGCGCGGGGATAGATACATATATAAAAAGGAAGATAATAAAAAATATAAATAAAAAGAAAAAACTTGCTGGTTTAGCTTGAAACATCCTTGAGACATCCTTGAAACATTGCTCGTTTCGTTTGAGTCTGCCTCCCAAAATTATTGGTTTCGCTTGACACATCCTGAAAAAGTGTGATCGCTTCGCTTGATGTTGCTATATCAACATCGCTTGATGTTGCTATCTCAACATAGCGTTTCGAGGTGATAATGAAGTTCGGCCTCAGCGCTCGCCGCCCAATTTGAATTTTGTATAGGGCGACGATAATCAACTCTAAACATTTAAGGGGGGGGGGGTCCCTTTATTATCATCGGCATGCGGTTAGAAGATGAGGAGGAGGAGGAAGGCAGAGGAAGAAGAGGAGGGCCCGATCAAGTATATCACAACGTTCTCATCATATCGTGCAAATTCACCCAGAATGGACCTAGGTGACAAACAAGCTTGCACGACCGCATCACTCAAAAATATGCCACTGCGGTAGAGGCGTTCTTGGGACTGGCACCGAGACCAAGCCCGTCAATCGAGAGCAAACTGATTATTTTATGGCACTTCAGACTGGGCTCAGCTGCGGCCGTGTGGTCGTCCAATCCCAGAATCCCGCCCGCAGGGTAGCCTGCAAATTTCAGGTTGCGGACGAAAAAGTTCAGGTAGACGATGCCACTCTTAGTGTGGCCCTGGACCACTTTCAGCTCCACCTGGCCGTATCGCAGCCAACGCCGGGACTCCTTCTCAGCGACATGGCCGGCGCTGAAGGCGCGGCCCTGGGAGCCGACCCATCTTCCCGTCAGGTTCACCGACTGGAAGTACATGTCAGCGCACGCCGCGCCCATCTGCCGCGCCTCCGCATCGACGCTCAGCAAGGCGGCCCCGCGCTTGGCACCCCTGGGAACCCGCAACAACGTGTGCCATCCCTCCTTGCGGAGGTCGAACCTCTGCCCGAGCACGTTGGCGAGGTGAGGGTCCCCAGTCGCCTGCGCCGACCCACCGGCCGCACCGGCGCGCGGCGAGTCTGGCGTCGGGCTCGGCGTCGGGTTCGGCGTCGGGTCGGGCGTTGGGAAAGCCGTCGGGTAGGGAGTCGGGAAGGCCGTCGGGTGGGGCGTCGGGTATGGCGTCGGGTATGGCGTCGGGTATGGCGTCGGGTAGGGCGTCGGGTAAGGCGTCGGGTAGGGCGTCGGGTATGGCGTCGGGTATGGCGTCGGGTAGGGCGTCGGGGAGGCTGTTTTGACCGTCACGGTATGCGACCCAGTTGCTGTGAAAGTATGAATTTGGTAGCCATTCCTCGTTGTGACTGTGCCACCTTGGAGCAACTGGGTGGAACTCATGTACCTGATGATTACGATGCCGGACCCTCCATTGCCAGCCAAAGAAGATTCAGGATCCGTGCCGCCGCCACCACCGCCAGTGTTTGCCTGTCCGTGTCCGCCATTGAAATAAGCGCCGGAACCATAGCCAAGACTGCTGCCACTGCCGCCACCCCCGAGGCCGCCAGCCCCTCCTGGATAACTGGAACAATAACAGTTTGCGTTGACGCCACCGCCACCGCCTCCGCCGTAATACGTAGAGTAGCCTGAGATTGACGACGCCACTCCAACGCCACCATCCCCCCCGACATTCTGTCGGGGTGCGTTGCTCCCAACGCCGCCCGCACCGCCGCCGCCACCGCCTGCGCCGTATCCCCCCCTGTCGCTCCGCCCACCACGGTTGCCTTGTCCCGCGACCCCAGCCGCGTAGGCAACGTAAGGCAGATCCCAGGCGCCTCCACCGCCTGAGCCCCCGCTGTACGCAGTCCTGGAACTGCCCCCCGCACCCCGACCGCCGCCATATGCCCTCAGAGAGCCGATCGAAGAAGAACCTCCGCTCGTTGCCTCCGCAGAAGCCCCATACCCATGCCCCCCCGCACCTCCGCTACCGCCAGCGCCAACCGTGATGACTGCGCTGCCAAATATGACCAAGCCCGTCCCTCGGAGCACACCGCCGGCGCCGCCGCCCCCAGAAGCGCCGCCACCGCCGCCGCCGACAATCAGGTATTCCACTGTCAGAGTCGACTGCGCCGCCTGCTTCTCCCAGGTGGCATTTACGTAAGTGGCGATCGCCGCGGGAGGTTCGGCCTTGTCGAGGTGCAAGGCTGAAGGCTGCTGCGCAGCCTAGCAAGAGAAACAGCGCCGAGGTGCCCGACGGCTTCATGGCACCGAGACGGAGGGTTCTGTGAGATGCTGAAGCACGCAAACGTGCGCCACAAAAGGCTTCAGGTATACATAATAAATACGTACGGACACAAGAAGCCGCCATCCCACTCCAGAGATCCCGACAATCCCTCCTCCATCCTCCCTCCTCTCTAATCCCTCCTCCCTCCTCCCTCCCCCCTCCCCCCTCCTCCTCCTCCCTCCTCCCTCGTCCCTCGTCCCTCGTCCCTCGTCCCTCCTCCCTCCACCCTCCTCCCTCGTCCCTCGTCCCTCGTCCCTCGTCCCTCGTCCCTCGTCCCTCGTCCCTCCTCCCTCGTGCCTCGTGCCTCGTGCCTCGTGCCTCCTGCCTCCTCCCTCCTCCCTCCTGGAGCACATCCCTCCTCCTTCCTCCCTCCCCCCTCCTCCCTCCTCCCCCCCTCCCGGCTCCCTCCTCCCTCCTCCCTCCTAGCGCCTCCCTCCTCCTTCCTCCCTGCTCCCTCCTTCCGCCTCCCTTCCTCCCTTCTCCCGCTCCCCCACCCGTTCCCGCCAAAAACTTCGCACGTGTGTCACAAAAAGGCTCAAGGCATACATGATGGAGACGGACACAAGAAGCGGCCATCCCACTCCAGAGATCCCGATCAATCCCTTAAGGGATGCTATATAATCCTTAAGGGATGCTATAGAATCCCTACGGGAAGGCTGCAGAATCCTTAAGGGATGCTATAGAATCCTAAAGGATGCTATAGGATCCTGCAGGGATGCTATAGAATCCCTGAGGGCTGCTACAGAATCCCTAAGGGATGCGATAGAATCCCAAAGGGATGCAATGTAATCCTCAAGGGATGCTATGGGATCCCTAAGGGATGCTACAGAATCCCTAAGGGGAGGCAGCAAAAAACCCGAAGGAATGATACAGAAACCCGAAGGGGAGGCTGCAGAAACCCTAAGGGGTGCTATAGAATCCCTAAGGGATGCTATAGAAACCCAAAGGGATACTATAGAATCCCTAGCTGCTGCCATAGAGTCCCTCGGGGATACTATAGAATCCCTAAGGGCTGCCATAGAATCCCTTAGGGCTAATCCCTTAGGGCTGCCATAGAATCCCGAAGGGCTGCCATAGAATCCCTAAGGGATGCTATAGCAACCCTAAGGGATGCTATAGAATGCGCGAGGGAAGGCTGCCGAACCCCTAAGGGATGCTCTAGAATCCCTAAGGAATGCTATAGAATCCCTAAGGGATGCCATATCATCTTCAAGGGATGCGACATAACCCCTAAGGAGAGGCTGCGGAACACCTAAGGAATGCTATATAATCCCAAAAGGGATGCTGTATAATCAATGATGGAGGCTATAGAATCCTGATGGGATGTTATATAATCCTCAGAGGGATGCTGTAGAATCAATGAGGGATGCTATAGAATCCTCAAGGGGATGCTATATAATCTCTCAGGGATGATGTATAATCAATGAGGGAGGTTATATAATCCCTAAGAGGTGCCATAAAATCCCTGAGGGATGCTATAAAATCCTTGAAGGATGCTGTATCATCCGTCGAATCCTTAAGGGGATGCTATAGAATCCTTAAGGGGATGCTATCGAATTCTTTAAAGGATGCTATAGGAGCCTTGAGGGATGCTACAGAGTCCCTGAGGGATGCGATAGAATCTTGGAGGGATGCTACAGAATCCATAAAAGGGCTGCTATTGAATCCCGAAGGGATACTATAGAATCCCCAAGGGATACTATAGATCCCTAAGGGATGCCATAGAATCCCCATGGGTCCCGGCGCGTTGCCCCGCGTCCCTCAGTGGCCTGCCACACAGGGGGGAGGCGCATGCCCAAATGGCTTGAACCACAAATGAAGAGAGGGAAAAGAGCGTGCCCACGTCAGCCGCAAGGCCACCAGAGCCACGGGAGTGAAATCCGCCGCCGTGCATCCTGTACGGCAGAGGCGCGTTAGAAGCTGGGCCGGCACGGGAACGAAAAGAGCTCCATGTGGGGCCAGGGCAACGATCCTCGATACACGTGTGCCGGAATGATGTTTCGGTGTGGCTCCGTGTGGGGCCAGGGCCACGATCCTCGAGAGGGGTGTGCCGAAATGAAGCTTCGGTGGGCCCCCTTGTGGGGACTGTGCCACGATCCTCGAAAGGGGTGTGCCGAAATGATGTGTCGGTGGAGTTCCCTGTGGGACCAGGGCGACGATCCTCGAGAGGGGTGTGCCGAAATGAACCTTCGGTGGAGATCCCTGCGCGGCCAGGGCCGCGATCCTCGAGAGGGGGTGTGCCGAAATGAAGCGTGGGTGGAGCTCCCTGTGGGGCCAGGGCCACGATCATCCTTGAGGGGCGTGCCGGCATGAAGCTTCGGAGAAACCTTCTGTGAGGCCGCGGCCACGATCCTCGAAAACGGTGTGCCGAAATGAAACTTCGGAGGAGCTCTCTCGGAGACCAGGGCCACGATCCTCGAGAGGGGTGTACCGAAATTAAGCTTCGGAGGAGCTCCCTGTGAGGCCAGGGGCCCTATGGGATTCCTATCAGATTCCTAGAAATGACTCCCATAAAATTCGTAAAAGCCCTATAGGCTTCCCGTGGGATTCCTCTAGGACTCGTAGAAAGGCCGTATAATTCCTATAAGACTCCTATCGGATTCCTATAAGATTCGGAGAGGCCCTATTGGAATTCTCATAGGATTCCTACAGGATTCCTATGGGATTCGTAGAGGCCCTGTCGGATTCCTATAAGATTCCGAAAAGGATTCGTGCAGGTCCTCTAGGATACTTTTCAGAAACGTATAGAAGTCCAATGGGATTCGCACAGGCCCTACAGGATTTCTATGGGAGTCCTATAGGATATGTAAACTCCCTCTGGGATTCCTATCAGATTCCTATAGGAGTCCTATAGGGTTCGTAAACGCTCTATATGAAACCGATGAGACTCCTATAGGAATCCGATAAGATTCGCAGAGGCCCTATCGGATTCCCACAGGTTTGCTATAGGATTCTATGGCACTCGTAGACAGGCCTTAAAGGAGTATTATGAGATGCCTATGGGATTCCTATCGGAATCGTAGAGGCCCTATAAGCTTCCCATGGGATTCCTATAGGAATCCTAAAAGCCCTATAGGAATCCCATGGGATTCTTGTTGGACTCCTACAGGATTCGTAAGAGGCCCTATAGGATTCACATCGGATTCATATAGGGTTCCCATCGGACTCATGCCGTATAGGATTCCTATAAGATTCAAATTGGATCCCTATAGGATCCGTAGAGGCTCTCTAGGACTCCCATCGAAATCCTGTGGGATCCTTATCGGATTCGTAATGAGGCCCTCCAGGATTCCTCTGGGATTCCTAAAAAGAATTCCGATAGGCTTCGTAGAGGCCCTATGAGATTCCCAAGAAGGATCCCTATAAAATCCGTAAATGATTCGTAAGGAGGCCCTATAGGATTGCCAAAGAATCCCTATGGGATTCCCATAGGACTCCTAAAAGCCCTATAGGATTCCAATGGGATTCCCATCGGAATCCTACAAAGGCCTTATAGGTATCCTACAGGCTTCCTAAAAGGATTCCTATCGGATTCGTGAAGGCCCTATAAGATTCTCATCGGGTTCCGATGGGATTCCCATATGATTCGTAAAAGGCCCTATCGGATTCCTATAAGATTCCCATGGGATTCCCATAGGATTCGTAGAGGCCCTATAAGATTCCTGTGCAGAGACCCTATAAGATTCCCAAGAGGAATCCCATAGGATTCGGGGTAACGTGCGTTGCGTTGCGTTGCGTTGCGCCGGGGGGGGGTGGCGGGCGCCAGTGAGTGGTTTCGTCAACAACAACAACAATTAGTCACTGCGTGGAGCTCCCCATATGTGCATCTACTCGCATGGACCTGTCCGCCGTGAATGTCTAGGCGCAAGAGCTTTCGAATATTAACGGGTTTCAGTTGTGACGGTCTGGACATCAATCTAACTGCGAATGAATTGGAGTGTGAATGAGCCTCAGTAGTACGAGCGCGTCTCTGTGCATGAGCCTGGGGCCTCCTGGGGCCTCCTGAAACCTACTGGGGCTTCCTGGGGTCTCCAGGAGCCTCTTGGGACCTCCTGGGACCTCCTAGGAAGGTTTCGTGCCCCAGGAGAGGCGCAATCTATAGCAACAGACGTACATAAAACATTGCGGATTAGAGCCACAGGAGAAGGGCAATCTATATGAACACGCGTAAAACACCAAGGACTCGTGCCCCAGGAGAGGCCCAATACATAGTAAGAAGGACCATCTATAGAAACATACGTAGAACATCAAAGAATCGTGCTCCAGGTGAGGCCCAATCGATAGGAGCATACGTAAAACACATGGGATTGGAGCCACTCCTGTTGCCTTCTGAGGCCTCCTGCTCCTAGGGCCTCTCGGGGCCTCCTGTTGCCTTCCGAGGCCTCCTGGCGCTTCCTGTTGCCTCCTGGGGCCTCTGTGGTTTCCTGAGGCCTTCTGGAGCTTCCTGGGGCCTCCTGGAGCCTCTTGGGACATCCTGTGGCATCTTGAGTCTTTATGTGGCCTCCTGATGCCTCCTGGGACCTCATGTGGTCTCCTGGGGCCTCCTGGAGCCTGTTGGAGCCTCCTGTGGCATCCTGAGAAGAATCTGCGCCCACGAGCCTGGCCACCAAAACAAGCAAACCGATCGAGACATCCTCAAAATCTGGCCCACCTGGGGGTGAAAATGAGCGCCTCGCTCGAGACATCCTCCAAATCTGCTCCGACAGCGAAGGATGTTGGGCCCAGAAACAAGCAAACCGCCTGAGACATCCCCACAAAATGGCCGCGAACGAGCCCGTGCAAACACCCCTGGCGGCTCCCCTTAGGGGTGCTGCAATGAGCGCCTCGCTCGAGACATCCTCCAAATCTGCTCCGAAAGCGAAGGATGTTGGGCCCAGAAACAAGCAAACCGCCTGAGACATCCCCACAAAATGGCCGCGAACGAGCCCGTGCAAACACCCCTGGCGGCTCCCCTTAGGGGTGCTGAAATGAGCGCCTCGCTCGAGACATCCTCCAAATCTGCTCCGAAAGCGAAGGATGTTGGGCCCAGAAACAAGCAAACCGCCTGAGACATCCCCACAAAATGGCCGCGAACGAGCCCGTGCAAACACCCCTGGCGGCTCCCCTTAGGGGTGCTGAAATGAGCGCCTCGCTCGAGACATCCTCCAAATCTGCTCCGAAAGCGAAGGATGTTGGGCCCAGAAACAAGCAAACCGCCTGAGACATCCCCACAAAATGGCCGCGAACGAGCCCGTGCAAACACCCCTGGCGGCTCCCCTTAGGGGTGCTGAAATGAGCGCTTCGCTCGAGACATCCTCCAAAGCTGCGCCGAAAGCGAAGGATGTTGGGCCCAGAAACAGGCAAACCGCCTGAGACATCCCCACAAAATGGCCGCGAACGAGCCCGTGCAAACACCCCTGGCGGCTCCCCTTAAGGGTGCTGAAATGAGCGCCTCGCTCGAGACATCCTCCAAATCTGTGTATGAGTAAGTCTGTGTAAGAGTAAGTCTGTGTATGAGTATGTCTGAGTGTGAGTAAGTCTGAGTATGAGTAGGTCTGAGTATGAGTAAGTCTGAGTATGAGTAAGTCTGTGTATGAGCAAGTCTGAGTATGTCCGACAGGAGGAGAGGAGAAAAGAGGAGGAGGGAGGAGTAGGAGGCGTCCAAGTAAGAACAATAACCCCATCTTAGGATATGGGGAACAACAACAAAGCAAGGGCGGCCAGCGCCGACCCGTCACGGGTCGGCGCTGGCCGGCCCTGGCCTTAGGGCAAAGGGCGGCCAGCGCCGACCGTCGGGGGAACCCCCCCCCCCCGGCAACAACCACAACAACGACCCCCCCCCCCCCCCCACAACACCCACAACAACGCCATTGAATTCGATTTGTGTGAACATCTGCGGACCTCCTCTCTGGCACCAACGAATCCCTGCTGGCAAAAAGCATGTGTGCACCGGCGAAGCAAGGAATTCCTAGGAATCTTTAGGAATACCTGGGAATCCTTCGGAATTCTTAGGAATCCTTAGGAATGTCCTAAGAATCCGTGAGAATGTCCTAGGGATCCTTAGGAA
>CAUYUJ010018001.1:153794-161294 GCA_963575745.1 Prorocentrum cordatum
AAACCATGAAACACATTAAAAACATGAAAAACATTAAAAACATTGAAAAACATTAACAAACATTTAAAAAACATTAAAAACATAAAAAACATTAGGAACATTTGGTCCCCCCAACCCCGCGCGACCCCCAGGTGAGCTCCATCGGCGCCCCGCCCCCTCAGTGGGCCTTGCGCGTGTGTGCGTGTGTGGAAAAATCCTTGCCAGGTAAAGCCCTTGCCAGTGCGAGTCCGCCTGCGGCGCCGCCGACGATGCCCAGGCTGACCTGGGCATCGCGCGCTCTCTGCTCCCGCCCGAGGGGGTGGGGTGGCGTCGGGCCTTTTCGTGGGGCTGGGTGGGGGCGGGCGCTCGGTTGTCCTGGGTCGGGTGGGGTGGGCGGGTTGTGGGTGGGTTGGGTTGTGTTGGGCGGGCTGGTCCCTCTGCAGATTTCGAAGAGCCCGATGCCACCCCTATCGTCCGTCGCCGTCGTCCTCGTCCTCGTCCTCGTCCTCGGCCTCGTGTAGCCGTCGTCGTTCGTTGTCGTCGTCCTCGTCCTCGTCCTCGTCTCGTCGTTCGCCGTCGTCCTCGATATCGTCGTCGTCGTCGTCGTCGTGCCTCCTCGTTCCTCCTCCTCTTCCTGTTCCTCTCCTCCTCTTCCTCCTCCTCCTCCTCCTCCTTCTCCTCGATCCCCTGTCTCCTCGAGCCTCTGTTCCTCCTCCTCCCCCTCCTCCTCCTTTCCCCTGTTCCTCCTCCTCCTTCTCCTCCTTTCCCCTGCTCCTCTTCGTCCTGAGCTGCTCTTCTTTCGGTTGCCCTTTTCGCCTGCTGCGCGCGCGGGGCCCTGTGCCCCCAGGTCGACCCAGCCGCGCGGGCGCGGGATCTGAACCGCACGCCTGAGGATCGAGGGTGATTTCAGGAGGAGGGTGATTTCAGGAGGTCTGGAGGAGGGTGATTTCAGGAGGAACTCTGTCGATCGAAAGCCTACGCCTGGGGGGCTCGAGGAACCGAGGACCCCCCTCGAAGGTTTGAAGAACGAGGGAATGATGAGAGAACTGTCGAGGACGAGGCCGAATCCTGCAGGGCTAGATCGATATCGCCGAGCGTCTCTGGGCTAGCCCGTGCCCCTCCTAGGCTCCTCGTCCTCCTCGGGATCCCTCCTCCTCTTCATCCTGCGGCTCATCTTCAGTTCTCGGTCGGGTGTGCGTTGGGCCCAATCGGGCTCGAACGACTCACCTCCAAGGTACTTACACGGGGTCGCCAGCCTGGCCCGATCCTCCTCCCCCTCCTCCTCCTCCTCTTCCTCCTCCTTCTCCTCATCATCCTCCTCCTCCTCCTCCTCGAGGCTATTTCCGGCCTCACACGCGCCTCCAAGCTCGATCTCGCGCCCGCGCGGGGCGGGGCACTCACCTGGGCTGAGGCGTAGTCGTCTCCCTCCCTCGTCTCCCTCCTCCTCCTCCTCCTCCTCCTACTCCTACTCCTACTCCTCCTACTCGTCTCCTACTCCTACTCCTACTCCTACTCCTCCTACTCCTCCCCTCCTCCTCCTTCCCCTCCTCCTCCTCCTCCTCCTCCTCCTCCCTACTCCTCCTACTCGTCTCCTACTCCTACTCCTACCCCTCCTACTCCTCCTGCTCCTCCTCCTCCTCCTCCTCCTCCTCCGATTCCTACTCCTACTCCTCCTACTCGTCTCCTACTCCTACTCCTTCTACTCCTCATACTCTTCCTACTCCTCCTACTCCTCCTACTCATCCTACTCCTCATACTCCTCCTACTCCTCCTACTCATATTCCTCCTCCCACTCTTACTCCTCCTACTCCACCTACTCCTCGTCCTCTCCTCCTCCTCCTCCTCCTCCTCTTCCTCCTCCTCCACCTCCTCCTCCTCCTCCTCCTCCCATTCCTCCTCCTACTCCTTATCCTCTTCCCCCTGGTGATCACCTCGGCCTGGGAGGCATGCCGCTTCCCAAAAGATACGAGGAAGTTCACCCTCAGCGCAGGGTGAAGATGAACTGGGGGAAGTTCAACCTCAGCAGAATGAAGATGAACCCCTGGAAGTTCAACCTCAGCAGGAAGAAGATGAAACCCTGGAAGTTCACCTGATCAGCAGGGTGGGGGTGAAAGTGACCCCCTCGAGTAGTAACATCACCTCAGCTCCTATCCTCCAATCCCTCATCCCCTCCTATGCCTCCTATCCCTCATTCCCCCTCCTATCCCTCCTCCTGTCCCTCCTATGCCTCCTATCCCTCATTCCCCCTCCTACCCCTCCTCCTGTCATTCTCCCTCCTCTTGTCCCTCCTATGCCTCCTATCGATCCCTCATCCCCCCTCCTATCCTCCCCCCTCCCTACCGTACTGACTCCCGCTCCCATGGACCAGCTCGCTGAAGTAGATCGCGAGCTTGACGCTGAACCAGCGTGCCAGAACCCCTCGCGGCTTCGATGGGGCGACCCTCCTCCCTGCCCCCCAGGGGTAATGATAATCTATAGGTGTCGTCATCCTGCTCGTCCCCTTCGTCCCTTCTCCCTCGTCGTCCTCATCCTCATCCCTCCTGACTTTCATCATTTAGCAGTCTCCCAGCCCCCTCCCCCTTCTCCTCCTGGGATAGGAGGGATAAGAGGGATGAGGGATAAGAGGGATGATGGATAGGAGGGAGGAGGGAGGAGAGGGATGCGGGATGAGGAACCAAGATGGATAGGAGGGGTGAGGGATAGGAGGGAGGATGGATCAGAGGGATGAGGGATAGGAGGGAGGATGGAATGGAAAGGCCCGAAGGGAAAGTGCACGACACCAAAACTAAACAATTGGCACAAGAACGCGATACCAAATGTCGGCCCGAAAACCTGCGTAGCAAAAAGGATGGATAAGAGCGAGGAGGGAGGAGGGGTAAGAGCGAAGAGGGATAGGAGTCCATTCCTCGTCCTGAGTGCTACTCCTTTCCTAGCTCCCTACCCCTCCCCCTCGTCCTGACTGCTACTCGTCCTCCTCCTCCTCCTCCCTCCTCCTCCCTGTTCCCCCCCCCCCCATCTCCTGTCGAGCTCGTCTAGTCCTCCTCGTCCTCCTCTGCGGCGGAGCCCACGTACTCCTCCCAGCAGGCGTCGCGGATGGCCTTGGCGCCCTCCTTCGTGAAGACCTTCCCATCGGCAGTCTTGTCGAAGACCTCGCCAATGAGGGCCCACGAGGCGTCGCGGCCCGTCTCGAGGGCCATGGCCTCCTTCAGATGCTCGCCCGCCATGCGGTCGCTCATCATCACCATCATCGCCCACTTGTTCACCTTCTCCTTCTTCTTCGCCGCGATGCGGAACTGCAGCTCGCTGATCTTCTCGTACTCGCGGCGGCGAGTCCTGATTTCGAGGAGCTCGCCCTTCTTGTCCGTCATGTACCTGGCGCACTTCACGCCGTCGCCGTTGTCGCGAAGGACTGTCTCGCACTCCTCCTCACCGCCGTCGTCGGCTGCACCTGCGCCCTCTTTGTCCTCCTCGTCCTGCTCCTCGCCGCCGTCGTCGGCTGGACCTGCGCCCTCCTCGGCCTGCCCCTCGTCGGGCCGCTGGCCCTCTTCCCCCTCACGCTCCTCCTCCTCCTCCTCCTCGTTATCCTCCTCCTCTTCCTCCACGTCCTCCTCGAAGGAGTCCCCCTCCTCTTCCTCCGCGTCCTCCTCGAAGGAGTCCTCCTCTCCCTCGGCCTCGTCGCCAGGGCCCTCGCACTCGTCCACCTCGCGCCACGCTCCTGGCGTCTTCAGCGCCGCAGGCCTCTTCAGCACGCTTTGTATCACGCCCTTGCCCTCCTTGCCTTTGTCCTTGCTCTTGCCCTTGGACGTGTCCTTGCCCTTGCCCTTGCCCTTGGGGGGGCTTCCCTTGCCCGTGCCCTTGCCCACGACAGGGCTGTCCTTGCCCTTGCCCTCGGGAGGGCCGCCCTTGCCCTTGCCCTTGCCCACGGCAGGGCTGTCCTTGCCCTTGCCCACGGCAGGGCTGCCCTTGCCCTTGCCCTCGCCTTTGCCCGCGGCAGGGCTGTCCTTGCCCTTGCCCTCGCCTTTGCCCACGGCAGGGCTGTCCTTGCCCTCGCCTTTGCCTACGGCAGGGCTGTCCGCGGCCTTCTGCTTGGCCTTGCCCTTGGCCTTCACCTTGGCCGTGCCCTTGGCGGGCTTGCTCGCCGAGGGGGGTCATTCCCCTTGCCCTTGCCCTTGCCCTTGGCGGGGCCCTTTCCCTTGCCCTTGCCCTTGCTCTTCGGGCGCGCCTCGGTAGATATCGCTGGCCAGGGCACCACGGCGGCCGACGAGGCGTCAGGGTCGGCGTCCTCCTCCTTGACCTCACCCTTCTTCGCCTTCACCTTCCTCTTCTTCTTCTTGGGCCTCAAGCCTTGCATACTCTCGTAGTAGGGCGGTGGCTTCCAGGACGTGTCTGGCCCCGATTCCTCAGCCTCTCGCATGACCGCATGGCTTTTGGCCTTTGCTCCCGCAGCCTTTGCCGCTGGCGCCTCCTCCTGCTCCTCCTCCTCCTCATCCTTCACCACTCGCGCCTCCTCCTCTTCGTCGTCCTCCTGCGCGGGCGCTGCCTCCTGCTCCTCCTCCTCCTGGGCGGGCGCTGCCTCCTGCTGCTCCGCGTCCTCCTGCGCGGGCGCTGCCTCCTGCTGCTCCTCCTCGACCTCGCCGCCTGGGTGGGACGCGTCGCGCACGTAGGTGCCCGATGTCTCGTTGTACACGTAGCCGCTGGCCTCTGATCCAGTGGGATCGCACCCCACATCTTCCGCTCGCGCCTGCGAGCGAGGAGGAGGAGGAGGAGGAGGAGGAGGAGTGCGATCCCAGTGGGTTAGGGCAGCGGTCTGAGGTCAGAGCGCGACAGGTCAGAGGAGGAGGAGGAGGAGGAGGAGGAGGACAATGAGGTGGATAAGCGGAGGAGGAGCGTAAACGGAAGCTATGCCTTGTTGAAGTACTTCTCGAGCTCGGCATCGCTGACATCGGAGTCCGAGGAGATGACTTCAGCCTGGCATGGGAGGGCATTCGCTTCGCGATCAGTTAGATTGCCCCTCCTCGAGCCTCCCCCACCCTCACCTTCCACCCACCCTAGAGTCTAATACTTTGCCCCGTGGAGCCGTCTCGGGGCCCTCTTGGGCCCCTCCATAAGACGGCCCCGAGCCGCCTCCAAGAGGGCCCCAAGAGGGTGTCTGCGGATTGCCCAAAGTGCAGACACCCCTTGGGGCGCTCTTGTGATCCTCTTGGGGCCTTGTTGGAGCCGCCTTGGGGCCCTCTTGGGCCCATCGAAAAGCCACAGAGAGTCCCAAGAAGGCCCCAAGACGGCTCCAATATGGCCCCAAGACGGCCCAAGAAGGCTCCAAGAGGGCCCCAAGAGGGCGACACCACACACACACACACAAAAAAAAAGCACAAGATGGGGTTCCATACCAAGATCCATCTTGTGCGTTTTGTGCTTTTGGGGGGGGGGGCTCTTGGGGCAGTCTTGGGACCCTGTTGGGGCCCTCTTGGGGCTCTCTTGGAGCCATCTTGGGGCCCTCTTGGGATCTTCATAGTCATCATGCATGCTCGTCATCCTCATGATCATCCTCGTCATTATCATGCTCATCATCCTCATCCTCATCATCATGATCATCCTTATCCTCCTCATGCTCCTCATCCTGACCCTCCTCCATCATTTCTGATCCCTCCTCCCTGCTATCCAAGATATCCAAATCGAAACGAATGCAGGAACTCCTCCGATCCCTCCTATCCCTCCGATCCCTCCTCCCTCCGATCCCTAATCCCTTCTATCCCTCATCCCTCCTCCCTCTTATCCCTCAGATCCCTCCTCTACCCCTCATCCCTCATCCCTCCTATCCCGCGCACGCGCCCAGAGTGGAGGGGGCATGGCGAGCGGTCGTTGATTTTCAGGCACCTGCGCCACCCCCCCAAGGAACTGAACTAAACTTCGAGGTCGCCTCCGCCTCCTCCTCCTCCTCCTCCTACTCCTCCTTCGGGGCCCGCGTTGGGTCCAGCCCGACTCTGGTCCTCGGGGGGCTGCGGTGTTTTGGGCGCCTCCTCCTCCTCCTCCCCCTCCCCCTCCGCATCCCCCTCCTCCTCTCCTCGTCCTCGTCCTTTTCCTCATGTGGGGAGGCGCTCACGGGGCCGCGGAGCCGCCCCAGCGCGGCTCAGAGGAACCCGCACGTGCGGCCCAGATCCGCGCCGACGGCCGCACCAGTTCCACCAGCCGCGCCGACGGCCGCGTCGGCGCCTTGCCCCTCGGCCTCCGCGCCGACGGCCGCGTCAGCTCCACCAGCCGCTCCACGCGCGGCGTCAGCTTCGCGGCGCAGCCCCTCGGCCTCCGCGTCGACGGCCGCGTCGGCTTCGCGGCGCAGCCCCTCGGCCTCCGCGTCGACGGCCGCGTCGGCTTCGCGGCGCAGCCCCTCGGCCTCCGCGTCGATGGCCGCGCCCTTGGCTTCGCGGCGCCGCGCAGCCCCTCGGCCTCCGCGCCGCGGCCGCGCCTTCGCCGCAGGCGCCTCGAATGGCGGCGGCGGCACCACTCGGGCCCCGCGCGGCGGCACCACCCGAGGCCCGCGCGGCGGCACCACTTGGTCGCGCACGGGCCCCGCCGCCGCCCGATGCGGCGTCGGCTCCGCCGCGGCGCGCCGCCGCTTTGCTGCCGCGACCGCCTCCGAGATCGGCGCGACGCGCGGGCCCTGCATGGCCGACGGGCTGGGCCAATACGGCTAC
This sequence comes from Prorocentrum cordatum, assembly GCA_963575745.1. Taxonomy (NCBI): domain Eukaryota; class Dinophyceae; order Prorocentrales; family Prorocentraceae; genus Prorocentrum; species Prorocentrum cordatum. The sequence goes on from CAUYUJ010018001.1 coordinate 160,463, forward strand.
GGAGAGTCGAGGCTCTGCCCGAGGACGACGACGACGACGACGACGACGAGGCAGGAAAATCCAGAGCTCATGTTGTCCCAACACCTGCGCCTGTCTAAGACGCAGACGACGACGACGACGACGACGACGACGACGACGACGACGACGAGGAGATGACTCCAGCCTGGCAGGGGATGGCATTCCCCAACTCCTCATCCTCAGATTCGTCCTATCTCCTCATCCTCATCCTCCTCATCCTCATCCTCCTCGTAATCATCCTCCTCATCCTCCTCCTCCTCCTCATCATCATCATCATCCTCACCATCCTCATCCTCATCGTCCTCATCCTCATCATCACCCTCATCTGACGACGACGGCGACGGCGGCGACGACGGCGGCGACGACGAAGCAGATAAATCCAGGAGGCGTTGTGACAGGAATATCCAGGACGCATTCTGCCCCAACACCTTCGCCCGCCTAGGACGCAGACGACGACGGCGACGAGGGCGACGACGACGAAGAGATGGCTTCAGCCTGGCAGGGGGGGGCATCCCCCTACTCCTCATCCTCATCTTCGTCGCCCCTCCTCCTCATCATCATCATCACCATCCTCATCCTCCCATCCTCGTCGTGCCCCCAGCGAGCTCAAGACAAAACTGCGCGCCTCCTCCTGCTCCTCGCACTGCTGCAGGTTCGGCTCGACGTGCCTCTTCCAGTGGCTAAACATCATCCGAACGCATCGTGCTTGAAGAAACCTGCGCGCAATCTCGTTCTTCAATCAGATCCACCCCCCTTCCAGGTCTTACCATCCTCCTCCTCGTCCCTCAACCTCTCCCGAACGGTCTCATCCACG
>CAUYUJ010018001.1:166294-186294 GCA_963575745.1 Prorocentrum cordatum
AACTCCCTACGCGCGCGCTGGTGACCATGGTCACCCGCGCGCGCGCGCGCGCGTTGGAGTTCAGTATTGTCCACAATGGAAAAGTCAACATGTGATTCCAAAAACTGAATTCAAAGTTTCTGGGGCTCTTTAAGGAGGCCGACGGACGCGCCGACTTCTCTGTTGTGGACGATACAGAACTCCCTACGCGCGCGCGCGGGCGTTGGAGTTCTGTATTGTCCACAATGGAGAAGTCGACATGTGATGCCAAAAACTGAATTCAAAATTTCTGGGGCTCTTTATAGGAGGCCGACGGACGCGCCGACTTCTCTGTTGTGGACGATACAGAACTCCCTACGCGCGCGCGCGGGTGACCATGGTCACCCGCGCGCGGGGGTGACCCGCCCACTGCGCGGGTCACCCGAAATCCGCTCGGCCAATTAGGTTCACAACGGGAATCCATGGGCGCCGTGGATGTCAAGGCTTCTCAGTGGTTATCAAGGGCTGACAAGGCGCTGTCAATTGAGCCAAAATCAAGACATTGAAACGTGTAACAAAAAATCAAGACATCACAGAAAATTCATTACAAGAGGGGCGTCATGAAAAAATTACGACGCCAGGAGGTCTGGGCTAGGGGCCCTGTGAGGTTGTCCTGGGGCCAGGTGGAACCTGCGATTGGAACTCATTCCGCGTGGGCTGCGCCCTCGAGAGCTCTGGGCGCGGAAACCTTGTAAAAACACATGGAGAATGACGCAACATCGCAGCTCAAGTGAGGGCTTCAGCTCCGTCGGGCACCCCTGCTGGAGCCGTTTTGGGACCCTCTTGGAGCGCTCTGAGATTGTCCTTGGGCCTATTGGAACCATCTGCAGAACAGCCTTGGGCCTCTTTCAGCAGCCCCTGCGGCCTCCGGAGCCCGGGGCGCGGAAACCCTGCAACGACACCGGGAAAATGAGCCCCGGTACCACCCTCATCATCATCAGCATCAGCATCAGCATCATCGCCATCAACGTCATCATCATCATCAGCATCAGCATCATCATCAACATCATCATCATCGTCATCATCGTCAGCATTAACATCCTCCTCCTCCTCCTCCTCCTCCTCCTCCCCCCCCTCTCCCTCCTCCTCCTCTTCCTCCACCTCCTCCCCCTCCTGCTCCCCTCCGGGAACGCGGTGCTTTGAATGGCGCCCTTGCCGACCGCGTTCCGGGAAGACTCCTCCGGAACGCGATCGGCATCGGGGCGAATGGTGCAAAATCGCTGCTCAAGTGAGGGCTTCAGCTCCGTCGGGCACCCCTGCTGTAGCCGTTTTGGGACCCTCTTGGGGCCCCGTGAGGTTGTCCTGGGGCCAGGTGGAACCTGCGATTGGAACTCATTCCGCGTAGGCTGCGCCCTCGAGGGCTCCGGGCGCAGAAACCCTGTAAAAAACGCAAGAAAAAGGATGCAGCATCGCTGCTCAAGTGAAGGCTTCGGCTCCGTCGGGCACCCCTGATGGAGCCGTTGCGGGGCACTCTTGGGGCCCTGTGAGGTTGTCCTGGGGACAGGTGGAACCTGCGATTGGAACTCATTCCGCGCAGGCTGCGCCCTCGAGGGCTCCGGGCGCGGAAACCCGGTAAAAACATGTGGAAAATGATGCAAAATCGCTGCTCAAGTGAGGGCTTCAGATCCGTTGGGCACCCCTGCTGGAGCCGTTTGGGGACCCTCTTGGAGCGCTCTGAGATTGTCCTTGGGCCTGTTGGAACCATCTGCAGAACCGCCTCGGGCCTCTTTCAGCGGCCCCTGCGGCCTCCGGGGCCCAGGGCGTGGGAACCATGTTAAAAAACAGAAAATGAGCCCCTGGGCCATCATCATCATCGTCATCATCATCATCATCGTCATCATCAGCATCAACACCATCATCATCATCATCATCATCATCATCATCATCATCATCAGCAGCATTATCATCCTCCTCCTCCTCCTCCTCCTCCTCCCCTTCTCCCTCCTCCTCCTCCTCCTCCACCTCCTCCTCCTCCTGCCCCCCTCCGGGGGCGCGGTGCTTTGGATTGCGCCTTTGACGACCGCGTTCCGGGAAAGCTCCTCCGGAACGCGATCGGCATCGGGGCGAATGATGCAAAAGCGCTGCTCAAGTGAGGGCTTCAGCTCCGTCGGGCACCCCTGCTGGAACCGTTTTGGGACCCTCTTGGGGCCCTGTGGGGTTGTCCTGGGGCCAGGTGGAACCTGCGCTTGGAACTCATTCCGCGCAGGCTGCGCCCTCGAGGGCTCCGGGCGCAGAAACCTTGTAAAAACGCTGGAAAAAACGCAAAATCGCTGCTCAAGTGAGGGCTCCAGCTCCGTCGGGCACCCCTGCTGGAACCGTTTTGGGACCCTCTTGGAGCGCTCTGAGATTGTCCTTGGGCCTATTGGAACCATCTGCAGAACGGCCTCGGGCCTTTTTCAGCAGCCCCTGCGGCCTCTGGAGCCCGCGGCGCGGAAACCCTGTAAAAACGCAAGGGAAATGAGCCCCGGCACCATCGTCATCGTCATCATCATCATCATCATCATCATCATCATCATCGTCATCATCATCATCATCATCGTCATCATCATCATCAGCATCATCATCATCAACGTCATCATCATCGTCATCATCATCATCGTCGTCGTCATCAGCGTTATCCTCCTCCTCCTCCTCCTCCTCATCCTCCTCCTCCTCCTCCTCCCCCTCCTCCTCCCCCTCTCCCTCCTCCTCCCCCTCCTCCACCTCCTCCTCCTCCTGCCTCCCTCCGGGAACGCGGTGCTTTGGATGGCGCCCTTGCCGACCGCGTTCCGGGAAGACTCCTCCGGAACGCGATCGGCGTCAGAGCAAATGATGTAAAATCGCTACTCAAGTGAGGGCTTCAGCTCCGTCGGGCACCCCTGCTGCGTAGCCTTTGCGGGGCCCTCTTGGGGCCCTGTGAGGTTGTCCTGGGGCCAGGTGGAACCTGCGATTGGAACTCATTCCGCGTAGGCTGCGCCCTCGAGGGCTCCGGGCGCAGAAACCGTGTAAAAAACACGAGAAAAAGGATGCAAAATCGCTGCTCAAGTGAGGGCTTCGGCTCCGTCGGGCACCCCTGCTGGAGCCGTTTTGGGACCCTCTTGGGGCCCTGTGAGGTTGTCCTGGGGCCAGGTGGAACCTGTGTTTGGAACTCATTCCGCGTGGGCTGCGCCCTCGAGGGCTCCGGACGCGGAAACCCTCTAAAAAAAACATTGAAAATTATGCAAAATCGCTGCTCAAGTGAGGGCTCCAGCTCCGTCGGGCACCCCTGCTGGAGCCGTTTTGGGACGCTCTTGGGGCGCTCTGAGATTGTCCTTGGGCCTATGGGAACCATCTGCAGAACAGCCTTGGGCCTCTTTCAGCAACCCCTGCGGCCTCCGGAGCCCGGGACGCGGAAACCCTGTAAAAACACAAGGAAAATGAGCCCCGGTACCCCCATGGAGGGTCGGGGCGCCTTTTTTCGGGGCCCGGGCCTGCTCCCCATCCCGGGAATATATATATATTATATATGTAATAATATAATATATAATAAATAAATTCTATGAAATATTATATACAATGAAAAATACATATATATATATATAAATATATATATATATATATATATAATATATAGATACAGATATAGATATATAGATATAATAGTATACATAATTATCAAACAAATGTTATAAAGAAAGAGGGCATATGATGCACATCAAATGTTCAAGTACTTTATGCCACATAATTTGCTCCACGGAGGTTGCACCACATGTACTGCTAGAAGCACACTGTTTGGGGTGCACGCTGGCTGACATAGTATATTCGATTATGTTCTGTAGCGATGCCAGCGTGACGTCGTGACGCCTCGACGGCGTGACGCCGTGCATTTCGTCGAATACGCGAGGCGGGCCACTCAGGGATCACCGGGTGTCCTTGGGATCTGGCGGCCGCGGTATGCGTGCATTTCGTCGAAATTGCGAGGCGGGCCACTCAGCGGACCACCGGGGGTCCTGAGGATCTGGCGGCCGCGGTATGCAAGGTGGGCAACTTTCGGAGGGGGACAAGCACTCCCTTCTCCTCCTCCTTCTTCTCCTCCTCCTCCTCCTGACCTCCCAAAACCAATCACCAAACGCCTTGGGTTACTGTCTTGGGGCAGATGCCTTTTTCATGCGAAGGGGGAGACGGAAGGAAAGGGGAGGGAATGATGGGAACGACCACGGCCGGCCAGGTGAGGGTTAGGGGGGCTGGGGCGTTGTCAGTGAGCGACGGGGCGAAGAGCAGAAGAGCATGTAAAACAACAACTTCGTTACCAACTACCCCGTAAAACACCTCGATACCTTGACATCTGCATACAAAGGGCAACGTGGTGGACATCGCAGACACGACATCGATAAGCACGCTCCCACCCGCGACACCGAGATATCCAGTCCCCGCCCAGACCCTCCTTTATATCGAGATGTCATCCACGCCCAGCCCCCTTCCAATGTCGAGATGTCGCAGTACCGAGTCCCCGCCCGACGCCGCCCCCGGTGTCGAGACATCAACATCCGCCGACCCTGTCGGCGTGAGGGGCTTGGCTGTTCGAGTCGTCGTCTCCGTCAGTCGTCGTCTCCGTCGTCCCCTTTCCCTGCACCCCTCCTCCTCAAGCTTGTCAGCGAGAGAAGGATCTAGCAATGTCGTAACCGAGTCGAAGGGCAAGAGTGCCTCAAGAGGCCGCTGGGAAGGTCCAAGAGGATCCCCCCAATCGCAAAACGATCGGTCCAAAACGCCTTCACGCTCTCCAGACTGCCCAGGAGGCCTCCAGGACGCCCCAAGACGCTTCCAAGAGCACTCCCGCGAGGGTCCCAAGAGGTCCGATTCATTCATCTGTCGTTGCTTTTTGACAGACTCAGGCGCTCTAGCCTTTTCCACTTCCCGCCGCCCCAACACGGCGCCAGAGGCCCCCAAGATCTCCCCAAGACAGCCTTCAAGAGTCGGGTCGGGCGAAAGGGGGGGATAGCAAAGGGGGGGGTTGAGAATCAGCTCTAGCTGATTTTCCCGGCGCCTCACGGCGCCGGAGGCGGCTATGTATCGAGGAATGGGCCCCTCGGCGAGGCCGAAACCAGCTGCATGCAGCAAATTTCGTAACCCCCCCTTTCGTCCGGCCCGAAAGAGGGCCCCACAACAGCCCAAAAGGACCCCAAGACAGCCCAAAACGCCTCCAAGACGGCCCCAGATGCCCCCAAAACGGCTCCAAGGAGCGTGCCCAGACGCGGGCCCCGAACGGACACTTCGGGCCTTCGGCCCCAGGAGGCTCCCAGGAGGCCCCGAGAGGTTCCCCAGGTTCCCAGAAGCCCGAAGAGGCCCCCAAGAGGCTCCCACGAGGCCCCCAAGAGGCTCCCAAGATCCCCAAAAATTCCTCCCCAGAGGTCCCCGAGAGACTTCCGAGACCCCAAGAACCATCCCTGAGGACTCTGGCCAAGGTCAGCGCCGTCGTCGTTGCCGCCGCCACCGCCGCCGTCTTCGTCGTCGTCGTCGTCCGTCGTTGTTCGTCGCCGTCGTCATCTCCCTTCAGGGTCGGCGGCACCAGCCGTAAGGCCTTCGCAATCGAATCGATAAATCGGATCGGCGATCGAAATGAATCGGATCGGCGGAAGTCGGCACCCAAGCCGGGAAGAGTCGAATCGGCAGACATTGGCAGGCCAGCAGTCAGGCCTCCAGTGAGAGATCGGAGCCCGAGTCGGAACCCGACGCCGCAGTTGATCGGGATCGGAAGCCCTCGAGACCGAATCCGAACCGAACTGGGGGAATGGACACGAGCCCTGCTCCCACAGCCCTCCCTCGCCCCCCAAGGAGGAGGAGGAGGAGCAGGAGCAGGAGCAGGAGGAGGAGGAGGAGGAGGAGGAGGAGGATGAGGAGGAGGAAGCTCCTTCCCTCCCCCCCCTCGTTGCTCGATCGCCCCCCCCCCCCCCCAGGGCGACGCGCCCCCGAGAGGGCTGCCCACGAGGGCGGCCTGCGCCCTTCGCGAGGGGCACGGCGTGGCCACCCGGGGGCCGCACCGCGCCCTGGGGCCCAGGCGCCAGACGTGTGGAGGCCGCCCGGGGCCGCCTCGACGCAGTCTTCGGGGCGCCCAGAGATCCAACGCATTGAAAACATCAAGACGCAGGTTTTTCGCAATTGTCGGCCTCGAAGGGCCCTCGCCGGGCCCCGGGACCGTCAAAAAACTACTCAGGATGAAAAACCGGTCCTGGGGACTGGGTCGAGACTTCTGGGGACCTCGTATTGAACACATCACGACATCGGACCTCTGGAAACACCGAACCCACCCTGATAAGAGGTACAAATAACAACCCAAACAAAAAAAAAAAACAAAAAACCAGAAATAAAAAGCAAATGAAAAAATCCGACAAAAAAAAAAAACAATAAAACCAAGTGAGGCTTCGGGTGTGCCCTTCCGTGCCGTCTTCGAAGCCTGAAGCCGGAGCCCCCCCGAGTTGCTCCCACGAGGCCGGGCCGCCTCCAGGTCCCTTGGTCGTGGGCAGGTCCCCCGAATCCGGCTGGCCGCGATGTCAACGGTGAGAAAACGGTTTCCCCCCCCCCCCCCCCCCGGGCCGTAGGCGTATCCGAGAAGGGAAGGGGCGAGGACGGAGAGGAGGAGGAGAGGAGAGGAGGAGGAGGAGGAGGAGGAACGGTCGCCCCCACTCCCTTTCAGAGGACCCCTCCCCCTGGCGCGGTGTGGGTGCCGTGGGCCGTGTCCCGAACCCAGGCTGGCCACGACGCCAAATCGTGCTGCAATGAGGGGCGCCGAACACAGAACGACGAGGGTTTTCTCTGGGCACGGCACACCCCGGCCACGAGCTGACTACCTACCAGACCACCCCAGCCCAACCCGAAGATCCGAATTCCAGGTTGGGGGTGGGTAATTACGGGTTCCATATTTTGTTTATGTTCCCCGACCCCCCCTCCCACTGGAAATGCAGGGAAAATGGAGGCCTTCGGGTTGGGTTGGGGTGGTTTGGTGGGTGGGGACGAATCGGCTACACGCAAGAGTGACCCTGCGTAAGAGTGACCTTTGGTGCGCGACTTCTGGGTGGCCGCGGGGGGCCAAACCCAGGCGCGCAAGACGCTACTATATCTCATCGCGTCCCGTGATCGGGAGGCCCCACGGAGCCCGGACCAGAGGTTACTCCGGCGAAAGGTCACTCTTACGTTTTGGACGCCCGACATGGGTACCGAAAAAATGGGTACGATGCCCAACAGCAAATGTTGTCCCAAACCAACAGCGGCCGCTGTTGGGCAGGCGGCCTCCTGTCTCGAATGGACTCAGGCCGCGGCGGCGTGGACAGCGAGCCCTGTTCAAAATCAACAAGATCCGCTGTTGGGCATCGTACCCATTCTTTCAGTACCCATTTCGTGCGTGCAGGCTCCACGACCGGAACCGAAGGACCGGCCCGACAGCCAGAGCCCCTCGCCAGAGCCCTGGGTGGTCCTCGACCCCCCCTCCCACTGGAAATGCAGGGCAAATGGAGGCCTTCGGGTTGGGTTGGGGTGGTTTGGTGGGGACGAGCAGGCTCCACGACCAGCACCGAAGGACCAGCCCGACAGCCGCAGCCCCTCGCCAGAGCCCTGCAGGTGGTCCTGGACTGCGACTCGGGGAAGCCCGGGTCGGAGGGCATGGGCCGGCCCCCGTCGGCGCTGAGGCGTGTTTTTCGGCGTCCCCGGGGCAGGATCCCTTTGCACGAAGAGCGCTGGCGGGGAGGCGCAATGGAGAATCTACTTGTTTTTTGTTGTTTTCTCTCTCTCTCTCTTTCTCTTTCTCTTTGTCGTTGTTCTCTCTCTCTCTCTCTGTCTCTCTCTCTCTGTTTTTTGTTTGTTTGTTTGTTTCTCTCTCTCTCTCTCTCCCTCTCTCTATCTCTCTGCGCCTATATTTCTATGGACGAGAATGTTGTCATGGTGCGATCTCGGCACAAGATACGTTCCAACCATTCCAGGGGGTATGTCGCGACCCTAGTTTCTGCAGTCCGCGCAACACTCGGGAATCGAGAACTTCGAGACATCTTGGAGCGCATCATTGTCATGACCCCTTGCTCTGATCTAGACTCTACCTTTAACTCGACCTGTCTGGATTTACATCGACCTACGCGGGCTATCATCGACTTGGGCGTACCAGGGGAGGGCTCGACAGGGGCGGCCTTCTAAGAAGGCAGCGGGCTTTCAAGAGGGCAGGAAGCTTCTCAAAAGTCCCCAGGAGGTCTCCAAGAGCACCACCGGAGAGGACCCCCAAAGGCAAACGTCGTCCCGCTCCATGTGGAAAACGAAAATTATTGGGGGCATGCGCGCCATGTTTGCTTTCACAGCCTTCTACGGAGCCTTCTGAGAAGCCCCCAGGCGCTTCTGAGAAGGCCCCTGCCAGTCCAAGGAGCCCCCCGCCGTCTTGGAAAGCCGCCTCCCCCCCCACCTGGCCTGACTCCTGCAAGCCGGTCGGAGAAGAGCCGTCCAGCTCCGAGGGACCCCTCGCTTCGGGGGCGGCCAAGAGGGGGGCGTCCAAGAGGCGGGTTGCAAATCATGACCGGAAGCGCGGCCAACGTATATTTTCAGCATATTCGCCACTTGAGCTTTCACAACTTCACAACGTCAACAGCGGCCAAAGAGGCCCCCAAGAGGGCCCAAAAACCGCACCAGAGGGCCCCAAGACGACCCAAGAGGCCTCCAAGACAGCCCAAGAGGCCCCCAAGACGGCTCCAAGGGGGGGTCCAGACGGGAGAGTCGGACGGATATTTCGAGCTCTCTGTCCCGAGAGGCCCCCAGGAGCGCCCAAGAGGCCCCGAAAGGCTCCCAAGAGGCCCCAAGATGCCCCAAAGAGGCCCTCAGGAGGCCCCCAAGCGGCCCCAGGAGGCCCCCCAAATGCCCCCCCAAGCACGCAAGCAAGTGCCAGCGATGCTACAATATGGGCCGGCGGAATGAGCGAAGCGATTGGATAAATAGGCACAAATCCCAGGACCCCGAAATATTTCCCAATATGTTCTAGATTTTCGTTTTCCCTACCACTTCCCATATTTTCCCATGTTTTCCTGGGAAACGACGTTGACTTGTGTATGTGCCTGTTTTTCCCTCCTAGACCACCCAGATGGCCCAGTCTTGAACGGCATCCGCTATCTGGAAGTGGACATTGCTCAAGGCTGGCCCGAGTCAGGCCGCCTGCGGCCTTCAACCTTGAGGCGCCCGCGCTGGCGTCGCCGCCGCGCCGACGCCGCGCGAACCTGTCGCACGACCGCACGACAGGCTCCTGCCACGGTGGCGTGGGCACTGGCTCAACCCAGCCATGAGCTGTCTCCTCCTCCTCCTCCTCCTCCTCCTCCTCCTCCTCCTCCTCCTCCTCCTCCTCCTCCCCCTCCCCCTCCCCTTCCCCCTGGGAGGGGCGGGGACGCAATGAAATAAGAAGCGGCGCCATGCAATCTGAGGAAACATCATAGCCCACGCCATGATATCCACCCCCCACTACAGCGCGGGCGCGGCCACAAGAAACCCTCGCAAGAAACCCAACCCTGAGAACCCGTGCGCGAGGTGCACCTGAGGGGAAACCGGGAGCACCCTGAACGCAGCAACTCCTTCAACGGCCGCGTGAAGTCACCGCGCAGCGCGAGGAGCGAAGAAACCCGGCATACCCTGACGAAAAGCATATGGTTTCTTGTTGCGCGCCCCCACTGTAACCTTGTGGATGCCACGACAATGGACACCCTGACAATCCGATCATTGAATTACAGATGTGTTTACGCTGTGTAAAGCATGCTCAAAGCATTCTTCAAACCTGTTTTTTAAGCTTATTCACAAAACATGCTGAAACATCTGGAACAATCGTTTGGCGGCATGCTTCCTCTCCATGAATCGACCTCCACAACTGTAGCCACCAACCCCCTCTTGACCGCCCCCGAGCCCTGTACGGGTTTGGACGCCCGAAATGGGCACGGAAAGAATGGGTACAATGCCCAACAGCAAATGTTGTCCCGAACCAACAGCGGCCGCTGTTGGGCAGGCGGCCTTATGTCTCGAATGGACACAGGCCGCGGCGGCGCGGACAGCGAGTCCTGTCCAAAATGAACAGGAACTGCTGTTGGCCTTTGTACCCACTCTTTCACTACCCATTTCGTTCGTGCAGAACGGGTGCGCGGGCGCGCTGCCGCCGGGGCGCCTGGGCCGAGCCGCCCCCGGGCTGCGCCTCGGCCGGGGGGAGCTGTGGAGCAGACCGGCGGCCTCCTGGCCTCCTGCCTGGGCGGCCCGGCCGGGCGAGCGGGATGGGCCAGGCTTTCCACCACCACCACCACCACCACAAGACTTGTGGTGGTGGTGGTGGTGGTGGTGGAAACTTAGTTGGAGGGGGAGGGGGTCCTCCAACTTAGACCCCCTCCCCCTCCAAACTTCACTTTCCACTACAGGACCCCCTCCCCCTCCAACTTAGTTGGAGGGGAAGGGGGTCCTCCCCTCGGGCCGGGCGAAAGGGGGGGATAGAAAGGGGGGGGGGGTGAAAATTAGCTCAGGCAGCTGATTTTCCCGGCGCCTCCCGGCGCGGGAGGCGCCCATGTATCGAGGAATGGGCCCGGCGGCGGGGCCGAAACCAGCTGCATGCAGCAGATTTCGTAACCCCCCTTTTCCCTATCCCCCCTTTTCGTCTGCCCCGATCCTCCTCCTCCTCCTCCTCCTCCTCCTCCTCCACCTCCTTCCCCCTCCAACTTATGGTGGTGGTGGTGGCGAACAAGTCCATCACGAACGGGACGGCAGAATCGGCCAAAGCGTCGCATCGGGAGACGGGCTCGAACCGGAAGGTCTTCGGGTCGGGCTGCACGAGCATGGAAACGGCATGGGCCTGGATCGGCAGCGCCAAGACTAACAGCAGTGGCGCAATGCAAACAGCGGGCCGCGGCGGATCGTCGGAACGTCGGAGTCGTGTCGGAATCGAGCTGGCCGCAATCGCCATCGAATCGGGTCCATCGGATCGAATTGTCTCCTGGCAAGGGGGGGGCGGGAAAAGCAGAAGGAGGATGACGAAGAGGAACGAGGAGCAGGGGACGGAGGAGGAGCAGAAGGAGAGACAAGGCGCGCGCCAGTGGGGCAAACGCCAATCCTCCCTACCCGCAGCAATTGCTCCAGCCATGGATCCGACCTTCCTGCGATTTGGGTTCTCGTTCTGAATGGAGCACTGCGGTCTCCACCACATGTCCTTCCACCTCCCTTCTTCTACAGTCGGGGCGTTGACCTAAGGAACCCTAGATAAGGAACGGGGCCCCTTTCTCCCATACGTTGAACTGCGATTTCCCATGGAAAACCTCAGGAACACTGAAGGCAGACTGCAGAAAAATCAAGGAACGCCGAGCCCCTCTCCAACGAAAAGGGCTCCTTCTTCAGGGCCCCGACTCTATCCTGCCTCTCGCCTGCCGCCTACCTCGCCGCCCTGCGTGACCTCGCCATCCCTGCGGGGTTGCGATCTGCGAAGCCGTCGCCACTTTCGAGGGCTCCTCCTCCTCCTCCTCCTCCTCCTCCTCCTCCTCCTCCTCCTCCTCCTCCTCCTCCTCCCCCCCTCCCTCCTCCTCCTCCTCCTTCTCCTCCTCCTCCTCCTCCTCCTCCTGCTGGGAAGTTCAGTGGAGTGAGGTCCTACGGGGACTCGCAGACCTCACCATCCCTGTGGGACTGCGACCTGCGAAAGCCTTGCCGCTTTCAAGGGCGGCTGGGAGGTCCAGCGGAGTGACGTCTTACGCAGATCAGAGTGAGACCTCGACGTCGCTTGGGGGCTGCGAGCTGCGAACCGGTCGCCACTTCCGAAGGCTGCTGGGGGGTCCGGCGGAGTGACGTTGTACGCAGATCAGAGCGAGACCTCGCCGCCGCTGGGGGGGGTAGCAGCGGACTGCGAAAGTGTCTCCACTTGCGAGGGCTGCTGGCGGGTCCGATCGGCGGCATTGCGGGTGTGCCTGGGGCGACTCCCTCAGCCCAGCGGTTGTTTTTGCCCCGCCTTCGCCCACGAGGCGCGTCCCCTTCCCCCCAGCTCGACCGGAGCCGCCCCCGCCGAGCAGGGGATCGGGGCTTCGGCGGCGAGGCACCTCGCCGGACGGCTCGTCCAAGAGGTGGGGCAGCTCCTGGCGGTCGGGGCCCCAGAGAAAAAGAGAGGGAGAGAGGGAGGAGAAAGAGGAGGAGGAGGAGGAGGAGGAGGAGGAGGAGGAGGAGGAGGAGGGGGAGGAGGAGGAGGAGGAGGAGGAGGAGGAGGAGGAGAAGGAGGGAGAGCCGTCTGCCCGCTCGGGGTGGGACGGCCGCCGCGCTGGCCCACGCGCGGGCGGCGGCAGCGAGGCCTCCCATAGAGACCGCGCGGGGGGGAGGACCCCGCCACGTCCCCCGCCGCGGCGGCGGTCTCGGGCAGCGGCTGCTCGCGGCGGGCTGCTGCCTGGGCCGCTGCCTGGCGGCGCTGCCCGCCCCGAGGCGCGAGGGCGAGGCCGACGGCCAATCGCCCCGAGTCAGCCTGGCACAGCAAGCGCCTGAGACGCCCCGAAGGTAGGCGATGGCTCTCTTGCAGGTCGCGAAGGCGAAGAAACTGCTCTCCAGTCATCACTCTACCAACTACGCCACGACGACGGGAAGATCGACTAGAGTATGGACATGTGTTGAGTGCCAGGCAGCAAACGAACAAGGTTCGTGTAGCTGCAAGGGTAGCACGAGGGATACCTCTGGTTCTCGGAAGAGATGCACTATGACATGGAGGATGCATCAGCAGCGACAAGCCGACGACCGCAGACGAGAACGAGATCGAGCATCATTCAGGTCGGAGGTCCAAGCGACGCTGAACAGTCACATGATGAGCACGACAGGGTATGACAGAAAACATGCAGCATACGAGGCGCCGCCTGGACTCGGAGAGATGGAACAGTTCAAAGCTACAGTGGAGGACAACATGCAGAGGCTTGCCGAGTTGCTGGCTCAAGGGAAGACAGCGGGTACCTACATGGGCGCCCAAGAGCACGAGCTGAGCGTACTCAAATGGATGCACTGGCAGCTCAAACCCATCGCGGTCCAGAGATCAGAGGCCAAAAACTGGAATGGCACAGGCCGAAGGGCGCATCGGCGCGCTCGAATGCAAGATGGAAGTGCTACCAGGCGATATATTGTACCAGAAGACGTTGCACGGCTACTTCAAGGATTTGTTCAGGGAGGCGGCCGAGGAGCAGCAGGATATCAATTCAGAGACGGTCGACGCGGATACAGGTTATGATCGGGGGCTTAACTTGTCGGCGAGGGCGCGAGCGAAGAGCAGCGGCAGCGAAGAGCCGCCGCCACCACCACCACCACCTCCACCGCCGGCTACAGACCAAAGAAGGACACCGATTGTTGACGGGCGCCACCTCCAGTGTCAAGCTTCGTTCCAGGGTCCACCGAGTGTAGGACATGGCATTGTGCGGCAGCTTGGAGGTCAGAGCCCGCATCAAGACGAAGCTCGAGGAATACGCCAGTCGCCAACAGCATCTCCGCGCAGGTCATGTCAGCAGAGCTCAGTGGCGACAGCAACACTTATCGCTGAGGAAATGGCAGTGACAATATGTGGTGGATGTGGAGGTCAACTACAGCGTCAACCAACGAGTTCCCCTCCTCGTGACCCACCAGCGATGACATCGACAGTGACGCCGCGGGTGTCACCGCAGGTACCACACACATCATGAAGCGGAATCAGGCATGCAAGCCAGAAGCAGGCTGCTACCATCAGATACCCCGTCGACGATAAAGAGCAGCCCTGGCATAGGCAAAGGCAAACAAGACATTGAGGAGGTCAAGGAACCCATTCGCTCTGAGCAGGATCAATATACCGAGCGCACCGCAGCTACGACGAAACTGTTCGCGGCGGGGATGCATCAACTGAACAAGTTCATGGAGGAGAAGATGGCGCAACAGAGCCAGCGCATGGAAATGCAGCAACAGAACAAGTCCATGGAGGAACGGATGGAAGACCACGTCAAAGTACACTGCGCACATCAAGAGGAGTCTCATGAGTTACCACAACAGCGACGCCAGCAATATGACCAACTACGACAGCAGTACACGCAGTTCGAGCTACCACAACAGATGACCAACGCGGAACTCCGCAAGAAGGAATCAATGTTGTCAAAAGCTGAGGAAAGATTTGTGGAGAAGATGGATGCGGGCAAACATGGGATACAACGGGCGGAACAGAGGATGGCTTCTTGGGAACTGTCGTGCAAAATGATGTTTGGCAAGGCCGCATATGAGCAGCGCTCGGAGGCGAACCAGATCGAGTCCACGCGCCTAGCCATGCTCCGACATCTTCAGGAAGTGAAGCAATCTCATGATGCAGATTCCACAGCGAAGTGGATGGAGCTGGCTGAACATCGCTCTCAAATCGCAGCAGACCGCGCACGCTCAGTGGCGGCAGTGCAATAAGCAGAAGCTAGACACCAGTTCCCGGAGGTGGAGTTGTCGCAGATCGAGGAGGCCAAGGAAAACAGTGCACGCTATGGACCACAACGGCACGGGCGCCAGGCATCTAAAGACGAACCATACATGCCGCCACTGGGCATCTCTCAGATTCCACTCGGCAGCACCTCGGCCAGGGAGGAAACCAAGTTTGAAGAGGAGTTCCACCACCAAGCGAAACAAGAAGCCCAGGCACAAGCTGAGTTTGATAGGCACATGGCGGGGCGGCGCCCGTATACTCCAGAGGCTCATACTCGGACGCCTGATTCCAGATCTACTATTACGAGAGCGGTGGATGACATGTTGACTTTGGAGGATCAAGCGGAGCACCTAGATACTGGGATGCGAGAGGGAACTTCAGGAGTTCGAGATGTGGGTCCACTGCCGGGGAGAACGCGAGGCCTTTGCTGCTGCTGACTCCTTGCGTATCGCCTGCCAGGGGAGGCGGCGATGGGCAGGGAGGGGGGGGGGGTCTTTGGGCCTGGTACGTGGCGCGGCCATTTGAGGTTGGTCATCTGGCTCATCGATTGGAATTCCAGCCACTTGACATTTCACAAACCAGCTGCTGAGGGACCTGTGGCAGAACTGACGGAAAAAGTCCCACGTGCCTCGACGCTTGACTCGGCAGACGCCGTCACAACGAGTCAGCTGCGTTCAGCGACAGATGCGTTTGAACAAGAATTTGCAGGTGAGCTGGACATGATTGCCCAAGAGCGAGCACGCGAAGAGCCCGATGACATTTTGCAGCTCGAGGCATATGCAGACAGTCTTGCACGCGAGGCTGCATTGTACTGATGCGAGGAGGAGCTGGTGGCCACTGAGGCATGACTGTCCGAAGAAGAGCTGGAAGCGCAACCTGAGCTGCGAGCATCAGGCCAGGCAGTGCGAGTTGACGCCATAAGGCCAGTTCAATCACTCAACCAACAAGATGGAGCTGCAGTGTCTATTTTCGACTCATCACAGGTTGCAGGATCCAGCACTCCTATCGACGCATCTGAAGCACCCGTGCCTGCCGACGTTGACAACGATGCCGACGGACTCGATGTATTGGGCTCGGCTACTGATGGTATGCTATCCCCTGGGTTTGGGGGTGAGACCGACCGAGACCTTCAACACAAGCCACCAGCACTCAAATACGGCAGAGCCTTCGTGCATCCGAGGCGCAAAGGAGATGCGGAGACTTCGCAGACACGGATCGGCGGTTCCACCGGAGGTTATGCTACTACATTGGCCCCCTGGTCACTTCAGGAAGAGGACGACGAGAGCGTGCCAAACGGAGGGGCTTGCGAAGTGGACACCGTTACCAGTGTTTCGCCCCCCTGGCTCCAAGGGAAGGGCTGCCGTCGGGTGCGGGAGCGGCAGCCCCAGCGCGAGACTATCCCGCCAACTTGCAGGTTCCCTCGCTGAGCGCACATGCACATCGAGCGACTGCCGTATATGATCGTTCGTCACCAGCTTCGACGACTGGGCTCCCTTGTGCCCCTGCAACCTCTTCGCCCGCAGCCGCAGCGCAGTCGAGCGCCATGTCACCTGGGATGCGCATGAGAGGCCCAGATGCTCGAACCACCCACACGGTGCTCAGCGAGATCGTGACACGTTTCTTCTTGTACACCGCCAGGTGCTAAGTGGCCAGGCTTCGCGCGCATGCCGCATGGAGAACCGATGCCCCTCAGCCTGGAGTTCTGAAGGCTCCAGGTGGGGGTCCGACTGCAGCGCGGCGTGGCTGGGCTCAGGCTCCATGGGCATGCGCAGTCAGCCCTCATTTTCGCCAGGGACCTCGAGTCACCTGTGACCAGCGTCTTCATATTTGCCGACGGCTCGCACTGGGACGATGTCCCTCAAGTGCGCATGGGCCTGTGCTGCGGTGGTCTCTGACGGTGCAGGTTTTAAGTTCCCTGGGTGTTTTAGCGCCTTAGTCGTGGACAGCATCAACAGTGAGCTTTCCGACGACGACATCAGCAGCGTCACCACTGAAACTGCAGGGCTACTTTGGGCACTACTATGCGCCATGCAGCTCGACGCCCACCCCCAGGTTGAGGTCATATGTGACTGCAAACCTGCATTGGCGAGGGCCTCGTCAGGGGCGCAACGGCGAAAAGGGTTCGCCAAGCTCGCAGCTCATGCCCTCAATGCGCTTCGTCTGACCCACGACGTGACCCCCTCCCAGACATCCGGCCATGAAGGGCACCCGTGGAACGAGATGTCGGACGCGACTGCTCAGCACGCTCGGGATCATCCGCCTGCTCATATTCCAGATTGTAGTGTGCCTGTCTTGCGCCCTGACTCAGCTTGGGGATGGGCGCCCCTGCTGGGCGACAGGCATCAGGACCGTGCTGCTTATCCCTTGATGACGGGGCACGGCTTTGAGTGCCACCCTGCGCGGCAGCAGGTCATCGCTAACACAGACAGTACTGTACCAACGCCCAAGCCAGTGAGCGGTATACACCATCTCGATGGCAGTGGCGACCCACAATGCACAACGAGCTTACTTTGGCGAGGCCGACCTTCAACATGGACGGCCTCTTCGAGGTCCACTTCTACGGCTTCAGCTGCAGGAGGCGAACATCATGCTAGTGGGGCTTTGAGAAACACCAAAACCTCCGGCACCAACAGTGCACGATGGCTACCTTGTCTTGAGTACAGGCGACGCGGATGTGCTGGGCTGCGCCCTGCTGGCAAATGTCGACAAGCCATTTGGCAATGGGCACAAAGGAGACAAGACTTGCCAACGCTCCGATGGCAGGATTGCACATTCAGAACCGAGTCCTGGTGGTGCGGCTTTGTGCTTGCGGGATAGATGGATGTCTACGTGATCCACGCACCACACGCAGGACACAGCCGACTACATTATGAAGAATGGCGGCTGGAGCTAGAGGACCTGTTTACGAAATGGAGCCCTCGCCTCATCATGGGAGATACGAATGCGAAGATTGGTCGTGCAAAGGCTGATAGGGGGGAATTCTTCTGCAGGGAAGGGGGATACCACCCTGCCTACTGCACGCCTGATGTTGATGATGGCCCAGGAGCACTTCTTCGCGGGATACTTGGCGAGCACAACCTTTACTTGACCTCCTCTTTCTTTGAGCCCGAGGGAGTGCACGCGCACGTTTCCATAGCCAAGTCCAAATCAAGGATTGATCACGTCATCACCAGTGGCATGATACACGAAGCCACCACGAGATACTGGGTGGAGTACTCATTTGACTCGCATTGTGACGGTGAATACCATTATCCAGTATGTGCACATGTGCTGAATTCCGGTTCGAAGGCACCACCGAGATTGCGAAGGAAGCCACCATTCGATGTTGCGAAGTTGCAGGGCCCGTAATGTTGCGAGAGGTTCCAGACCATACTGAACAACGCCAGCCTGCCCGGATGGATGCTGGATATGAACGACCACCTTGACGTGGCAAATACTGGGATTACTACTGTACCGCAGGCATGCTTTGACAAAGGTCGTCTGACCTCAGTCAAGGGCTACGCGGGCAAGCAGGCGATGTGCCTGGTTAGAATATGCAGATGCGTGGCTCGAGCACGGCGTTGGTTACCGCGCCGTACGGCGACGGAGACTCCATGGAAGGATCTACCTGCACACACTGAGGACCACCTACTCCGCCCAGCACCGTCAGCTTGCTGGGCCCCAGCAACAAGAAATCTGACATTGGCGTGCGCAGCGAAGCGGGCCGGCGTTGATTTCACGGACCAGGCCTTCCAAATGTGCCTCGGCAACTTCCGACAAGTCACCCTGACGATGGCGAGGAGTTCGGCGCGCTTAGACAGGACTTCTCACTTAGAGTCGCTGACGGGGCAGATGGATGGACACATGCGCAGCTTCAGGCGACAGCCACAATGAGTGGCGCATGCCGAAGGTGCTTCTACGTTGCGGAGGCAGAGCTGGACGCGCTGGTCGGAGCCCGATGCTGAGGAAGGGTGGCATCGCGGCGAGCTCCCACGCAGAAGCAGGGGACATGGTGCTCAAACACTTCGCGGACATCGAGGACGCGCAGGCGCTGGATGACATGGAGTTAAAGCGCATCTACAACCAGCGGCTTCACCATGATCCCGAGGCAACGGATATTGACCCTCGCCCACTGCCATCACCATCGGTCGCGGGCGGCATGTTCGCGAAGGCGAAGAGGCGCAGTGCACCAGGGCAGGGCGGCATCAGCGGAGACACCCCGCGCCGATGTCCACGAGAACTAGCTCGGCATCTTCGCCCAATCTATCTCAAGACCAGTGTGCACCAACAGGAGCCGCATAGGTGGACACGCGGCATGGTGCACCCCTTGTTCACAGGCACTGGCAGCTACTCGCCAGTGGAATTCTACCGATCTATACTTCTGAACAGCACAGTGGCAAAGTGCTGGCACAGGTTCTTGCGTGATCAGGTCAGCGAATGCAGAGATATTTGGCTTCGTTCGACGCAGTGTGGAAGAATGCCCCGTAAAGGTCCATCGGCGCCTGCGCAGATTGCTCCGTTCTCATAGCAGCGGTACACCAACAGGGGGGAGCTATTCTGTAGTTCGTCGACTTGATTCCTGCATTCTACTCTGTAGTCCGCAGTTTGGTTTTACCTACCACTTCTGACGTCGACGGTGACATTGCATATGTTGAAAATAATCACAAGGTGTCGATTAGTGTGCTACCGCTCATTTTTTCATGCTGAATCAACCATCGGATCTGGCGAATCTAAGAGCATCCCCACATCTGCTCGCGCTTCTCATCGAAAGCCTCCGCGACGCGCATTCCGGCGCGGGCAACTTATAGCAGGTGCCTCGATCAAGGAGAGGCCCGGGACCAGGCATCTCATTGGCGGATGCAGTATCCAATGCGGCCTTCTGCAAGACACTTAACGCAATGGACGAGGGAAATCATGCTCCAGGCTGCTGTCGACCGCTTCATCCAGAGAGGCTGCTGCAGACGCTTTCCCAGGGCGCGCAGGAAGAACCCCTGGTCGACGCGTCGTTTGTAGATGACGTGCTGTTTCTGTAGGCTCCGCCAGCCGAGATCGACCCGATCGAACTTTCTGGGACATTGGTCAGAGCTGTTCACAAGTGCATGCTGACGCATGGCTTCACACCCAACTACAAGCGTGCCAAACCAATCGTATTTATCATTCGTGGACCTCAACATCCCCTTGGATTGCGACAAAAAACTGGAGGCCAGCAACGAGCAGGTGATTGAATCGAAAGTATGGGGAGTCAAAGTTCCTGTCGTTCGTGAGTCCAAATACCTGGGAACCATTTTAGACATGTTTGGCACGCTTGGCTGTTGTGCCACGCGAACGATGCAGAAGCACCGGGTGGCCTTGGCCACAAGCAGAAGGGTGTGCAAGCGTTCCGATGGCATCACACGACTTGCTCGTACAAGCCCAGTGGACACGATGGCCAACTCCCACCTGCTATGCCGAGTGGAGTTTTGGGAATATATACCACAGTCGCTGCTGCATCAATGTTGGAACCGGCGCGGGTTCAGGCTTGCAGAGTTGCTCAAGGCCGCCAGCATCATCGCGACACAGAGGTACATTATACGGACTTGGACATCCTGCGCTCAGCCAGAAGAGCCCCGCTGGAACTGATCTT